>JAVJIF010010900.1:0-128147 GCA_038442645.1 Agave tequilana | reverse complement strand
CCGCAGCAGAGATCGGCAACCGACCGATCGATAACTTATTTTGCAGAGCTTTCGGGTTTTCTCAATCGACCAAGCGGCCGACTGTTCAGCTGATCTGCACAGCACCCTTATAGTTTTCTGCTCATAACTTTTTATTCTTATATTTAATTAACATGATTTAAATAGTATTTCAAAGATAACGTTTAGGGCTATAGTTTTATTCAATAATCATTTTCTGATTCAAAAGCTAAATATGTCAAATATTGGGTTAAAATATGTTCTTGTTCTGAAAATAGTTACAGTTTCCGTTTTAACATCTTTCAATATTTTATTGATAACTTTCTACTCTAAAAAGATATGGATTTGATTTAAGTTACATTAGGAAGAAAACTTCAATATCTACAATTTCATTCCATATACATATTTACAAATTCTATTGTTTTAGGCCTTATAACTATGCTCAAAGTTAACCTATTGCACAGTCTGGGTCTGTGGTCGGTCGACCGCTGTCGGCTGCTAGATTCCAACGTTCAGAAATTTTACCGTTGGTAGGTTGACTGGGCAATCGATCGATAGGCAATTCTAGCCAGTTTTTGAACCATAATGGTTAGTTTTCTTGGCCTATAAATATGGAGTTTTTGGGTGAGTTCTAAACAAGTTTTTCAAGAGCATATTTTCCCATCTTCAATTGAGTTTTCCCAACAAGTTTTTAGAGCTCCATTGCTATATCAAAAGAGAGTTTATCAGGAGTGATTCTTTTGAGTTTCAAAAGCTTTTCTTTGAGTTTTTCACATCCACTTCAATCTTGTTTCTCACACAAGCTTGAGCTATCCATTGCTATATACATCCTATAGGGATCCTTGTTTGTGAGAGTTTGTTTATTTGATCAAAAGAAATGATCACAAGTGTTCCACCCCTTATATTGAGGAGTTGTAGAGGTTGCGGCCTCTGCGGGTTCACGTTTTTTGTGAGAACAAGTGAGGGACTTGCCGGTCCAAGAGTAATTGAGGGAGCTCATTGTAGGTGTTGCGGCACTGAGTGATCTTGTGGGATCGATTATAGTGAAAATTCTTCATAGTGGTGAAGGCAAGGGCGTAGAGCAAGTCGCTCGAACCTCGAAACAAATCTCTTGTGTTTGTGATTGCTTATCTCTCCCACTCTTACTTGTGTTATATATCTTGTTTGCTTTATTGTTTATATTCTCACATGCTTGATATACTTGTGCTTTATTGATATACATGCTTGGGTTGTTTTAATATCTTGTATGCTCTTGTATTGATCATATCCTTACATACTTGATATTATCACTATGCTTGTATTCACACTTGTATCAAACCAATAGATTCATAGTGGCACCTCAACTCTTAATCTAGAGGAATCTTGAGGAGATAGTCTAGAGCCCTTCACCGGGAATTCGGCTACACTCTTGTGGTTATACTTTTTATGTTAGCTTAATATAGACATAATTAGTTTTAGTTCCACATTTGTTTTGTATTAGATTAGCTAGTCACATATTTACCCCCTCTAGGTGACCTACAATTGGTATCAGAGCTTCATGCTGTTGATTTAGGTCTAACAACCAAGAGTTAAAGATCCTTATTTTTGCTAACCATAATATTTTGTTTACACACACATGGATTTCATGACACCTCTCATATTTGACATTCTTGACTTTCAAAATTGGAAAGTTAAGATGTCATGTATCTCAAGCCTTAGGGATTCATGTTTATTTTACCATTATTAAAGATTCATATTTTATAAATAACAAAAACCTTGAGGCTAGTATAAAAGCCATCCATGCTATAAAAAGTACCCTAAATGATGATTGTTTATCTAGGGTGTCTAACATTAAATTGGCTTTTATAGTTTAGAACACTCTTTGCTCTCTTGGGGAACAAAAGCTAAGTGAAGAAGAGAGTGACTTGGAGGATGGAAGTGATGCTTCTAAAATGTGCTAAATGGTCCAAGGGGATGACCCTTGAGGTAAATTTGAATCTGAGTTAGAAGAAGATATTGGCATGCCGTATGATGAGCTTGCATCTTTTTGTCAAAAACTTCTTAAAAAATATGATTTATTAAAAATTAAAAATGATAAATTGAAAAAGAAAAACACTTCTTTGTTTAAAAAATGATTCTTTTAAAAATAAATTTGAATGTGTTTCAAAAGAAAATGAAATTTTGAAAAAGGAGAATATTTTCTTTTCTTAAAAATTTAATGACATTTGTGAAGGAAACAATTTATTGAAAATATAATTATTTTGGTGGAAAAAGAAAAAGAGATTGTTTTGGAAGAAAATAACTCTTTGAAAAAGAAAAATGTTTTAAATGAAAAAGAAAACATTTCTAAAAAGAAAAAGATTATTGATTCTCATGCTCATGTCTCTTCTTCAAAAATTAATAATCATATTTGTATTGTGAAGAATAAAATTGATTATTTGGGCTCCACTTTGAGTCAATGTGCATTTAACTATAATAGGTTTGAATTCATGTTTCGCAAGAAATAAATTTCACATACTCATGCACATATCCCATGGCATATACATGCACACCATGCTCACCCCACTCACATGTATGCTAGAGTGTATAAATGTACACATTGTGACCGCAAAGGCAATTTTGCAAAATTTTATTTTGATAGGATAAATCATTTAAATTTAGCTAATAAAAGTATTTGGGTTCCAATTGTTACTAATCCCAATGGACCCAAAAAGATATGGGTACTAAAATTCTCACCTCTTATATTTGATGTAGGTGTAGGCTCTCACAAGACGTGAGAGGTTCGGTGCCTTGGTGGTGGATGCATATGGAGGTTGAAGGACACACCAAATTGGTGCATCACTATCAAGGAACATGGTGGGTGGACCCCCTCGTTTTGGAGAAATAGATTGGCTATATTAATTTTGGTAACCATTTTATTCTCCTTTTTAAAGTTTTCTAAATGTTATATTCTAGTATAGTAACCTATATTTATTATATTTGTTTTGTGCTTAATGTGAGTTGATTGGTTGTTAACTATGTATGAATTTTTAAAAACTTTTAATAGATTTAGATGCCTATTTCTCTTGGATTGATTTATGTTTTATATGCTTTACTTAAAGAATATATTTATTTGAATTCCTATATCATGTTCATATGCATATTCTATTAAAACTTATGTTACACATATACAGTTTTTGAGATACATACTTTACGTGCTCCATTCTTTTTATGTACTCAATTATTTATTTGATTGTACATTTTATGTCCTAATTTTAATGATTCTTGCATAACTATATGATATATCTTGTTTATGAAAAAGAATTTTCATATGAGTTTTTATTTTAAGTTTTATTGATTATCTTCATGAATATGGCATTTATATGATTCTTGCGCACTCACATCTTTTTGTTTACTCATGATTTTGTCTTCATGAGCTTTACTTGAATTTTATAAATTTTGAGTGTCAATTTTTGTGTAATACACATATTTCATGAGATATATATGATTTGATTTCATATTTGAAGGATATTTAACTAGTTTTTCAAAAGTATTTTAAACTAGTTATTATTCTTCACCTGGTAGTGATTTTTCAAACTATATTAAAATTATTTTAAAAATCTTATTTTTGAAAAACTCCTACTTTCGAAGGGCGGTTGGATGGGTGACTATGCCTTATATGCTTTTAATGAGTATCTTTCAAACATGTGCATGAATAGGGTGGTAGTTATAAGTTATACACATCATCTTCATGAAATTTTATTTTTATAGGCTCATATGTATTTTATTATATATGTATGCTTCAAATCTCAATTGATATTTTCATTTTTATACATACATATATATGATTTTTATTGTGCTCATTTTACATTGACATACATGTTTTAAGCACAAAAAGTTTATTCTAAGTTTGATTTTATCTTAAATGTTAATAGGTATCTTTACAAGCTTTTGTATTAATTTTAATGTTATTTATTTAGTATCGAAATGTATTTCATGCTTCACCTTCAATTGGTATTAAAATTTACTATTGATATCTTAAAAAAATTTTGTTTCTCTACAAGTGGTACAAACACTTGTTTTTGTCAACTGCTATTTGATTTCATTGTATCATAATTCAGTTTATTGTCTTAAAGAATTTCAAAAATTTGTTTCAAAAGTGGTTTCCTAATTTGTTGATATGAATTGTCTATATGCAAGGGGAGCTTAACATCTCTTCTATATATAGAGTCATGTTGAGTGTATTACACATATAATAGAGGTTGACCTCTCTTCTTTATGTGATATACGTGTATAAGGGGACTTAACATCTCTGTTTATACATTATACATTATGCTTTATGTGGGTTAGGTCTACTCATCCCTTCTTCATGTAATGCATGCATGCAGGGGGAGCTAACTTAACGTCTCTCCTCTTCTTGAATGTATATCGCATATACATCCTTATTGTTTGGTTGACTTCACCTCTTTATTGATGAGTTGACAAAAAAGAGGAGAAGAATTTAGAGAGTTTATATATGCATGCTTTTATATTGTTGTTTATGCGTATATATTTAATTTATATGAGCCTTTATTGAATATATTTATTTATTTGCTATGCATGAGTTAAGGAGGAGCTTCAATGAAGCTTATACTTAATTCATGCATATATAACTCCATGAGTTTTGTGATCATTAAAAACGGAGAGATTGTGGCCCAAAGCCCATCACTCTAGTTTTGATGATGATTAACTCATCTATTTATTGTACTAATGATCTTATATTTTCTAAGTCTCAGATATATGTCAAGATCTTAGTCAGTATTTAGCTTCAACAAAAGATTAGAAGTCAAGTTTTTGAGCTAGCACGTGTTGATTCAAGAGCTCGTGCATCAAGATAGCATCAAGTACTCAAAGATGGAGTCGTCGCTCTTTGGATTAAGTTTGATTCAAGTCAAGATGAAGAGAAGATTTTCAAGAGAAGACTTAAATCTAGTTTTAAAAGTTTTAAGATTTTGTTTTAGGATAAAATGTAAACGATAGATACTTTGTGGATTGCTCAAGGTTATACACTCATGCCAAACTTTGATTTTTGAAAAATACGGTTTTAGTTTTCATGATTAAATTTCTATATCTCAAAAACTAGTTCACATGTTTATAATATGCGTTGATTTTGAAATCACCTAGAGGGGGTGAATAGGTAACTAGCTAATCTAATGGTGAATTAATGTAGAATTAAAACTATTTATGCAAACTAAAAATTCTTAAGCTAAACACACCAAGTATAATACAAGAGTGTGGCCTGATTCCCCGCGAAGGGCTCTGGACTATCTCCTCAAGATTCCTCTAGATAAGAGTTGAGGTGCTGCTATGGCTCTCTTGGTTGAATACAAGTGTAAGCAAACAATCCCCAAGCATATAACAATATGGCACAAGATATATCAAGCATATAAAGATATGAACAATGCAAGCATGCAAGATAAAACACAAGTGAGAGATAGAGAGTAAGCAATCGCAAACACGGGAGAATTGTTTTGAGGTTTGAGCACCCTTACTCTACGTCTCCGCCTTCAACACTATGAATGATTTTCACTAGAATTGATCCCACCGGATCACTCAGTGCTGCAACACCTACAAGGAGTTCCTACTAGAACTTTTGGACTCACTAGTCTCCTCACTTGTTCCTGTAAGAACAAACACACGCAAGCACGCAAGCTTGCCGAGGCCACACCTCTACACCAAGCTCTCACTAGAACTTGAAACAACGCAAATCCACAAGTCTGCCTCCTCAAATACAAAGTTGAACACTTTGGTGATTTAAGCACTTTGGTCACCTAAAACAACTCTCACAACAACTCTCCTATAGAATGAATTAGGAATGGAAATCTCAAGTATGTGTGAGAAAAGCAAGGATTGAATATGTAGTGAAAAACTCAAAGAAATCACTTTTGAAAACTCTTGATAAACTCTCCTTTTGATTTGGAAATATTTGCTCTAAAATATGTGGATAAAACCACTGATATAGGTAGGAAAAACTAGCCCAAAAACTTCTTGAAAATCTTATTGAAAACAGTCCAGAGAAGCCCAATTTATAGGCTCCCAAAAACAACCCGTTGCAGGCCAAGTCAGCAGTCTGGACTGCTGGCGGTCGACCGCCCGATCGACCGGCCAACGGTCAGATTTCTGACCGTTGAGCCAGCGGTCGATCGGCCCTGGCAAATGACCCAGCGGTCGACGGGCTATTTCCAGAGAGCAGAGGCTCTCTGGCGGTCGACCGGCCCAAGCTATGCATGCTTGTGCACATCGGTCGACCGGAGCGATCGACTGACTTCTGTCCCGATCGACCGTCCGGTCGACCGGCAGAAGGCTAGCCCAGCAATTTTAGGGATTAAAAACTTGGCTTTTTTCCTTCAATAAAATCCCATAAATTCTTTAAGACTCTTAAAAATAAGTTCAGTAATATACTTTGATATACAAATATGTTTAAGTAAAATTAAAACATGTTACAAACTTTTTGAACTATTTTTGTAATATGGAAGTTTTGCCTTAAACAAAAATCTGTATTTTTCCAAAATGATTTTTCCAAATTGAAACCGATTTTTCCAAAACTCCTCCAAATATAAAAATAAGATATTCTAAATAGTTTTAAAGCTAAGTGTGTATGGATATGATCCATTACACATATATGATGAAATATCTATGTTTTGGACATTAAGCTCTAAATAAAGTTTTGATAAAACACATGTATAAAAAATCAAACCGGTATTTTTTCAAAACGAAAACTCTATAATGAAAACACATGTAAATCTTATGTGTGAGTGTGTATGAACTTGAGCAATCCACCAACTAATCTATCCTTTACATTTTATCTAAAAATAAAATCTTACAACAAACAAACCTAGACACAAGTCTTCTCTTGAAGGTTTTCTTCTTCTTCTTGACTTGATTCAAACCTTGATCCAATGAGCTAGACTCCTCTTGAGTACTTGATGTGATCTTGATGCGCAAGCTCTTGAATCAACACGTGCTAACTCCAAAACTTTGACTTTAAATCCTTTGTTGAAGATAAACACCAACTAAGATCTTGAACAAATATCTGAGACTAATTAAACACAAGATCATTAGTACTATAATTACATGAGTTAATCATCATCAAAACTAGAGTGATGGGCCTTTGGGCCAACAATCTCCCCTTTTTGATGATGACAAAACTCATGGAGTTATATATGCATGGATTAAAGTCAAGCTTCATAGAAGCTCCCCCTTAACTCATGCATAACAACAAACAAATAGATATTGCAATGAAGCTCATAAAACTAAACAAATATATTTGCATAAATAAGGTGAGAGAATCATGCATAAATCAAAAGTTCCTTTTCCAAAAAACCTTATCCCGCTTTTTGGATAAACTTTCAAAAATCATTCTCCCCATTTTGAAAAAACATAAAATGCATAAAACTCAATATATGCAAAAACTCAAATATGCATATATAACTCAAAATCATTCTCTCTCTTTTTGTCAATCATCAACAAAGGGGTGAAAAAGAAAACAAATCAACAATGAGGATTATATGCTATATACTTTCATGAAGAGGAAGACGCTAAATTAGGTTCCCTGCATACATGCATTGCATGGAAAAAGGGATGACAAACCCTAACTCACATAAACCACAATATACAATGCATAAGTGGAGATGTGAAGCTCCCCTACACACGTGTATCACAACAGAAGAGATGTCAAGCTCCTTAATATAAGATACACTCAACATGATTCTATATATAGAAAAAATGTTAAGCTCCCCTTGCATATAGGCAATACATATCAAAATAGTTTTAACACATTTTGATAATTACTCAAGGTAATAAAATAAATTTTGAGATACCATTTGTAAATAAACAAAATTTTAAGATATCACAAGATTTTTGATACCACATGAATTGGAAATTTGTGATACCAACTGAAATTGAAATATTTATAAATTTTGATATCAAAGAAAGAAAAGTATTTATATTTTGATATCAATTGAAATACATGGTAAATTTTGATACCAAATAAGAGGTAAAACATTTGTGATACCAAATGAAATTTAAACCCAATTGGAAATCAAAATATGTTGATACCAATTGAAGTATATTGTAAATTTTGATATCAACAAAATACCAATTGAAAATAATGCATAAGCTCATTGAAATACTAATTGAGATACCAATGGAAATCAAGATTTAAGTCAAGCTTAGCATAAACTTAATTTGTGCTTTAAACATATAAATATCTTGTAAATCAAGCACAACCAAATCATATATATGTATGAAAATGAAAATACCAATAGAAATTGATATTATTTGAAATTTGAAGCGTACATATATAAGGAAACAAAATATGAGTATATAAAAAAATATCAATTGTGATACCCATTGAAACTATGATGAGAATCAAGTGTATAACTCATAGAGATCCAGCCTTTTCATGCACATGATAAAAGATTTTTAATTTGAGCATACAAGGCATGGTCGCCCATCCATCCGCCTTTTAAGGGTTGGTAGAGTTTTCAAAAATAAGAGTTTGATAATATTTTGCAAAACTTGAAAACTCTATTAATTGAAGAATAACTAACTAGTTTAAAGTAATTTTGAAAAACTAGTTAAAGATCCTTTAAACATGAAAACAAATCATATATATCTCATGAGTCATACTAAATACACAAAAGTCGACACTCAAAATCTATAAAGCTCAAAAATTCTCATGAAAATAATGTCATGAGTAAACAAATGAAGTGTGAGTGCACAAGAATCATGTGAGTAGCATTTTCATAAAAATAATCAATAAGGCTCAAAACAAACATGAATATCTTTTTATTAAACACATATGAAAATCATAAAAATTTATTTTTCATTTAAAAACAAACTTCAAGGTATATATATGATTTATCAAAAGTAACAATATACATACATATCCTAAATATAAATGAGTCCATAATGTAAAATTGCATGAAGGCAAGTGACTCAAGGGTATACATGTTTATTATTAGTTCTGAACAAAAATTACATATACAAGAAGCAAAACATGCACAAAGATAGGCAAAACAAGTTTAAATGAGAAAATCATTAAAGCTAAGTTATACAAGTACATGTAACGAGTACAAATGAGCAATGAAGTGTAAGCATATAGGAATCAAATGTTGCTTACTACTTGTACAAGTATATACACAAGTTTTGACAAAAACTATATCAAAATAAGTATTCACCTCATGAAATAACAAACATAATTATTTTGATAAAAACTAAAAAATTGTAAAAATTATCAAATATAAAAGCATATAAACTAAAATAGGAGTTTAGAGATAGTTACCAAACCATATGCACTATTCTCTAAGTCTCTAAAACTTGGTGGTCTTCCTACCAAACTTCTTTAATAGTGATGCATCAATTTGTAGTGTCCATCAAGCCCATGCATCCACCACCAAGGCACCAATCCTCTCACGTCATATGAGAGCCCACACCTACATCAAACACAAGAGGTAAGAATTTTGGTACCCATTTTCTTTTAGGTCCAGTGGGGTTAGCATTGTTCGGAACCCAAACATTTTTATTAGCAAAATTAATAGAATTTACCTTATCATAACAAAATTTTGCTAAATAGCCTTTGCGGCCGCAATGTGTACATTTGTACACTCTAAAATGCACATGAGAATGTGTGTGATCATGATGTGCAAAGTGTGCATATGTGTACCGTGGGTGATGTGCATGTACATGTGGAGTTTGTTTCTTTGAAAACAAGGTTTCCAATTTATTATGATTAAATGTACAATTGCTCAAAGTTGAGCTCAAACAATCTATTCTATTTTTCAAAAATTAATCTCATTTATTTATAGTAGCATGAAACGCATGGTCTACACTCTTTTTCTTTTTAGAAAAAATTTTCTTTTTCTTTTAAATTAATTTTTCTTTTTAAAGAGTTGTTTTCATTCAAAGCAATTTCCTTTTTTTTCTACAAAATAATTTTATTTTTCAAGTAGTATTTTCTTCACAAAGATCATTTAATTTAGAAGTAAAGGAAATATTATCCTTTTCCAAAAATTCATTTTCTTTTGAAGTGCATTCAAATTAATTTTAAGAGAATCATTTTCTTTTAAAATGGAATCAAATTTATTTTTCATTTGCTTATTATCCTTTTTGAGCAAGTCATATTTTTCAAGAAGTTGATAAAAAGATGCAAGTTCATTATATGACATGTCAATATCCTAATCAAGCTCGTATTTGGAATTTATCTCAAGGAGGTTATTCCTTTGGACCATGTAGCACAAGTTGGGTGCATCACTTCCAACATCCGAGTCGCTCCCCGCATAATATTGTTCTTGTTCGCCGAGGGAGACTATAGTATTCCATACTATAAAAGCCGAATCAAAGTTAGAAATCTTAGATAAATATTCATCATTTAGGGTTGACTTTAAAGCATGGATGGCTTTTGCATTAGCCTTAAAATACTTGCTATTACTAAAATACAAATCCTTATTGGGAGCAAGATAAACATGAATGCCTAGGGTTTTGAAGTACAAAGACATCTTAACTTATCAAGTTTGGATGTTAAGAATATCAAACATGAGAGGTGTCATGAAATCTATGTGTGTGTAAACAAATATTGTGATTAGCTATAAATAAGGATCTTTAACTCAAGGCGGTTAGACTCAAATCAAGAGCACCAAGCTCTGATACCAATTGAAATCACCTAGAGGGGAGTGAATAGATTACTAGCTAATCTAATGGTGAATTAATGCAGAATTAAAACTATTTATGCAAATTAAAAATTCTTAAGCTAAACACACCAAGCATAACACAAGAGTATAGCCGGATTTCCCGTGAAGGGCTCTGGACTATCTCCTTAAGATTCCTCTATATAAGAGTTGAGATGCCGCTATGGCTCTCTTGGTTGAAACAAGTGTGAGCAAGTAATCCCCAAGCATATAACAATATGGCATAAGATATATCAAGCATATAAAGATATGAACAATGTAAGCATGCAAGATATAAACAGAAGTGAGAGATAGAGAGAAAGTAATCGCAAAACGGGAGAATTGTTTCGAGGTTCGAGCACCCTTGTTCTACGTCCTCGCCTTCAGCATTATGAAGGATTTCAACTAGAATCGATCCCACCGAATCACTCGGTGCCGCAACACCTACAAGGATGGTTGTTCATTTTGAATCCATCAGATTTTGCGATTGTTGCTAGGACTCACGCAAGAGTTCTATATTCATTTCCATGATGGATGGTTGTTCATTTTGAATTAGTGCAACTGGAAAAGATGAGGATGACTCTTGAAAGTTTGGTTGAGATGATGAGAGCAACATATTTTAAATTTGATGCGCTGTTTTGTTGGTCCCAAAATGATACCAATTGTAGGATCTAAAAATAATCGTCAACACTCAAACAAAGATATTAGCGTTAAATATAAAGAACTTGCAATTAAGGAAATAAATCTCAGAAAAGAAAGCAAACGCATACGCAAGTGATTTATCCTGATTCAGTCCTCTTGACCTACATTCAGTCCCCAAGCCACCCGCTTGAGATTTTCTTTTAACCTTTGATTTTATACACCCAAAATCAACACCTTGTATACCACTTGACAAATCGCCTTAACAAAATGTAAACAACTCTTCTTACAACTAAGAAGATCACAACACCTTGTACAATCTCTCTTCAACCCTAAGACACTCTTGTACAATCTTTCTCTTTGAGTGAATACAATCAATCCTATAAGCCTTGAATCTGTATGTGATCGTGAGCAAGGGCTTTTATAGGTGGACTCTCTGAAATCTTCACTATGGAGTAGAAATTTGTGTGAAGAAATGAAAGTGAAAACAAGTTTTCAGAAAAATAGATTTTTCAACAGAGTTTTTGGGCAAAAACCTTGCGTTTTTTTAATTGTTGTATTTAGCCTAGGACAATATCCCTATTTATAACTAAAATTTATAGTCAGTTAGGGTAATTATCAAGACAAATTTGAATATTGAAACGTTGGATAAAACACCGAAATAAGAAACTGTCCAACAGTTAGAAACTGCCATTAGTCGACTTGAGTCTATGGGTTAGTCAGCTAGAAGAACAATTTTTGCCTATATTAGTCTACTAAAGGGGGCAAGTCGACTAGTGAATGGCTGATACAAAAGACGTGTTTCTGAAAACTGAATATAGTCTGACCAGAAGAAGGTATAAGTCGACTAGGCCATATATTAGTCGACTGCAACGATTGCTAAGTCCACTAATAGTGCATACAGATCAAAAACAGAAAGTTGATATGCATCTTAGGCAAATGCTAAGTCGACTACAATAAGGAGTTAGTCGACTATAGCTGTTATAAGTCGACTACAAGGGCTTATGATGTGTGTGTGTGTGTTCAAGGCTTTTAACATGCTAATAAATATTACAATACACATCCATAACCATTACCTTGGGAAGTCTTGAGCATGCAGGAGCATGTAGAACTCTTCTATAAGCTTGTGAGATAAAGCTCCAATGAAATGGCTTCACAAATGTATCATCAGAATCAAGTTCCAGCATTCTCCCCTTTTTGATGATGACACTTTGTGTGCATGAAAAACTCCCCCTGTAGAGAATATATTATAAGTTCTCCCCTTGCGTGGAACAGGTTATAACAGATATAGAAAACGTGTTCTCGCCCTGCAAAAAAATATATCATAAAACATATATATATGATATATGTTTGAAATATTTTTCTATCAAACTTTTTATATGGTACCTGAAAGATAAACATTAGATGGTACCAGTCATAATAAGATCAAAGCATTAACTTTTAGGAATCTAAACCCAATTTGAATTTGGTTTCTATCTGTTAGTATACGCATAATTACATGAATTACATATAGAATGTATGTATGATGTAATATAAGTATTTTTATCAAAAATGCTTAAGTTTTTAGGAATCCAAATGTGCTTGTTCTTAATTTTTTTAAAATAATATCAGTATTTCTTTTCACAAAAGAATTATATGGATTACTAATATGTGTAGATCTTCAACTCTGATTTACGAATCCAAGAACATAATGATTATGTGACATTTTTTTAAGATAATAGCAAATCATTTAACTTTTCTTTTTCTTGATTAAATTTAGTCACATTTTTCAAAATCTCTTCATACTTCATTTTGAAAATTGACATGTCTTTATCTAAAACAGAAATTTTTTCATTTAAAGACATAGTTTCTCTTTTCAATAAAACATTATTTTGTAAAAAATTCTCATTATCTTTTTTCAATAGTGATATAACTTTTTCAAAATCATCTTTTTGAGAATTTATAGAAGAAATTTGAGAAACATAACAAAAATTTTCTATGATAAGTTTTTCATTTCCTTTGACAAAACTTTATTCTTTATCTTTTCATTTTTAAGATCATTGTACAATTCATGAAAGGCATCTAAGAGTTTAGTATATTGTATCTCATCTTCTTCTTGGGCCATAAAGTATATGCTGGTATGTTCAGTAGTTTCTTCTTCGTCAGAGGAAGAGGAATCACTATTTTCCCATGATACTTGATAGTCTTTCTTCTTTCTGAACTTTTTGCTCTTAAATTTTCCTTTGTTTTTGAGCAATGGGCAATCCTTCTTCATATGACCTCTTTTATTATAACTAAAACATTTAAACTTACCTTACTTCAAGAACTTTCTGAATTTTCTTGAGAGCATTGCCATCTCCTCTTCATCGTCATCTGAATTGTCCATATCTGAGGATGCATGGAAGGTAAGTTCTTTCTTCTTTAAGAAAGGTTGTTGTCCATCCTTCTTTCTGTCTTCCAGTTATACTTCATATACCATTAAACATTAAATTAGCAATAAGATTTTCTAATGACATAGTGGAGAGATCGTTTACTTCTTCGATTGCAGTTGTCTTCTTCTCCCAATCTGATGTGAGTGCATGAAGGATCTTGCGAACTTTTTTGATTTGGGTGTATTCCTTTCCAAGGAATGCTAAGGAATTGTTATGTCGGTGAACCTTGTAACCATTTCTGAGATCGTTTCATTCTCCTTCATTTTGAAGAGTTTAAACCTGTGGACAAAAATAGAAATTTTAGATTCTTTAACCTTATTTGTGCCTTCATGTGTTACCTGTAGTATATGCCATATTTGATTTGCAGATGTGGCTGTTGACACACGATTGAATTCTTCTTTGGTTAAGGCACAAAATAATGCATTCATCACTTTAGCATTAAGGTTCGCATTCTTCTTTTGTCATCACACCAAGCGCTGTAATTGGTAGTTAGTTTGGTATACGCTGCTTCTACTATGTTCCATAGTTCATAGTTGAGCGATTGCAAGTAAATCTTCATTCTACACTTTCAATAGTTGTAGTTGGATCCATCAAATAGTGGTGGACGTTATGTTGAATATCCTTCTTTGAATTGTGATGAAGGAAACTCCGTTGCCATCCTTGTAGGTTGTTGACTGGGTATGTAGGGCTCTGATACCAATTGTTGGTTCTGAAATGATACCAATTGTAGGATCTAAAAATAATTGTCAACATTCAAACAGCGTTAAATATAAAGAACTTGCAAGTAAGGAAATAAATCTCAGAAAGAAAGCAAACGCAGACACAAGTGATTTATCCTAGTTCGGTCCTCTTGACCTACATCTAGTCCCCAAGCCACCCGCTTGAGATTTTCCTTTAACCTTTGATTTTGTACACCCAAAATCAACACCCTGTATACCACTTGACAAATTCCCTTTGCCAAATGTATACAACTCTTCTTACAACCAAGAAGACCACAACACCTTATACACCCTCTCTTCAACCCGATGACGCACTTGTACAATCTTTCTCTTTGAGTGAATACAATCAATCCTATAAGCCTTGAATCTGTACGAGATCATGAATAAGGGCTCTTATAGGTGGACTCTTAGAAATCTTCACTATAGAGTAGGAATTTGAGTGAAGAAATGAAAGTGGAAACAAGTTTACAGAAAAATAAATTTTTCAACAGAGTTTTTGGGCAGGGCGACATCCCTATTTATAACTGAAATCTATAGTCAGTTAGGATAGTTATCAGGATAAATTTGAATATTGAAACATTGGATAAAACAGCAAAAATCAGAAACTGTCTAACAGTTAGAAACTGCCATTAGTCGACTTGAGTCTATGGGTTAGTTGTAAGATCCCTAGTTAAAAGTACTGTATTTTTATTTTTTTTCTAAGTATTTATTTTGATTTACTGATTATTTTTATTTAATCAACTTTATTATTTATTTTTTCCTGTGATTATTATTATTATTAAATATGGAGATTTATTTTTAAGATAGTAAATGACACTTTTGCTTTATATACTATTGTCATTATTTCTTATCAGTATTTTTAATTACTTATTACCATTATTATTATTATTAGTGTTTATTAATTATTAATAGTGTTCCTAATATTTTTATTTATTATTATTAGTAGCGCTACCGTTATTTTATTTATTTTGATATTAGTACAAGTATTAGAGGTAGTAGTAATTGTTAATTATTATTTTTTATTGTTTTTATTATTGTTGCTGTTAATTAATATTAGTGCTATTAATTATTTTGATTAATTGTTATTTTTAATTAAGAGTTGTTACAATTATTTAGCCTTATTAAGGTAGTTATTCTTTTAATATTATTATTATTAGCTTTTCTATTCTTGCTTGTCCATGATCCTTTTCCCAATATTTACTCTCATTACCCATTTATCTATTTGGATCCAACCCGCAACCCGTTGCCTATGCCCATTATAACCACAAAACCAATAACCCATCCTATATATTACCAACTCTTAACCCTAAATCAAATCCCTAATCTCTTCCTTCACAATCCAGCCACCCTCCTCTATGGCTACACCGTGAGCCGCGCACCACAAATACCATCAGGCCAAGCAACGATCAACCATAGGTGGCATCTCCTTCCATTGGTCGTGCACAGTCCACCTCGGCTATCTCTCCTCCATCTCCCAACTCACGGCCATGCCGTCGGAACCGTAACACCCTTCCACCCACCCCCACGCGCCACGCGAGCACCTGGCAGCCCGAGATCCTTGGCGACAACACCACCTTTCAGGCTGCTTCTTGCCGCCGGAACTCAGAGCTCCGTCGTGGCCGTGCCCCTCTCAACCTACCCCCACTGCCATACTGAACGCATGACTGAACAACCCCCCCCGAGTGCTCTCCCTCCTTACGCGCAGCACACCAGGCCGGAGACCCAAGCCCCAAACTTCCCTTGCTGCCTTCCCTCCACCAGGCTACAGGATGCAACTCCATGGCAACACCACAACGTCCATGCAGCCCAAACAATCCCCAAGTGCGCCTCCTCCCAGTGGCCGAGCCCCCTTGCTCTGTTGTCGTCGGACCACCACGATCTCCCTGGAGCAATGCGCGCTCTCCATTGCATCACCGTGCACCTCCACCATGCCCATGCCGTGAGTAACCCTCCCATTCCTCTCCTTCATTTATGCTAAATATTGTTGGCCCAAAGACCTTCCACTCGAGTTTTGATGATGATTAACTCATGTAGTTATGTTTACTAATAATCTTGTGTTGTTTAAGTTTCAGATCATTAACCAAGATATTAGTTGTGATTAGCTTCAACAAGGTGTTTAGAAGCTTTTCATGATGATTCCAAGGCCAAAGCTTCAAGATCACACATTGCCTAGCCCATGGATGGAGTTTTGGAGCAAGTCTACTTGAAGATGAAGATTATCAAGAAGACTTAGGTATCCATAGTTTAGATAGTGTGTTTTAGATCCATATTTGTAAAGCTTAGTATAGTTGATATGCTCAAGTGCACAACACACGTTTTTCATGTTTTGGATTTGGTTTTCATGAATAGTAGATCAAAACAAGTTTACTTTATTTTTATGTATATTAGATGTATTCTAGATATACATACATGGTTTAACTTGCTAGACAAACTTATTTTGACTATCCTATTCATGTATTGAAAAATCAAGTTTGATAAAAATACAAGTTTTGCAATTTGCAAGACTCAAAAAAGAATTGATATGATTAATATATGTCTTGAAATTTTTATCACAAGTTTGTGTTTCCATATAAAATGATAAAACTATTTTTGGTGATTTTTAAAAGTGTTAAAAGATTTTCAGAAAAATATTTTACATTATTTTTCTAACTCAGATTTCTATTCCAGGCTTTAATCAGTCGACTAGTCAACCTGACCTAGTCGACTTGGGTGAAGTCGGTCTACCGGGCCGGTCGACCGACGTGCACAAATCTGTGCACGTTTGGAGGCACTGGGACAGTCGACCGCTCGGGTCGACGGGGCACTTACAGTGCTCTCTGTTTGTTTCGGTCGACCGGGCCGGTCGACCGCAGTTGCCCAACGGTCATATTTCTGACCGTTGGCGGTCGACCGGGCCGGTCGACCGTTGCCTGTCAGAGCTGCCAGCTCAGCTCTAACGGCTAGAGTTCTGATGGGCCTATAAAAACCCCATCTCTTTGGGTTTTTGGCCAAGTTTTTAGAGCAAATTTTTCCTGACTTCTTCAGTGTTTTAAAAGAGTTTTCAAAAGAGTTTTAAGTGCCAAAAGATCAATCTAATTGTTTTTAAGTGTTTTGTTATTTTCAAAGAAAAACAATTTTTGGAATTGACTTCTTGTTCTTTATCTCCATATCATTTTGGTATTTTCCCAAGAGATTTCTTTGATCAAAACACTTGTGTTTTCCACACTTGAGCTATATCTCCTATCCTATTCTATTAGGATCTTTTGTTTTGTGGAAAAAGAAAAAGGAAAGAGGTTTGTGGTTGAAAGAGACCACCTATTGTAAACCCTTGATTTCTTGGTTGCTCCCTCTTTGGTAGAGGTTGAGGTTGTGATTTGGGTTATTGGTTTGCTCCCTCTAGAGAGAGGTGGAGTTTGGTTGTAAACCCTCTTCGGTAGAGGTGTTGGTTGTTGTTGTTATTGTTGTATTGGCTACGGGTCTACCCCTCGGTTGTGAGGTGGTTGTTTGAGAGAGGAGTTCGGTACTCCATTGTTGTAAAAATCCTTCTCGGTGAAGGTTCCCTCGGTGGGAGTCCTCGGTGGACGGTATAGTGGATTGGAAATCCTATACGGTGGTGTAGGCGGGGATGTAGAGTAAGGGTGCTCGAACCTCGAAACATATCATTGTGTTTGCGTTTGATCCACTTGTCTCTAAACTCTCTCTCTTTACATTTGTGCAAAGCATCATACTTCATTCATATCATATTTGCTTGTGTTGAGCATAATTCATATTGTCATATCATATCTATTTGCTTGTGTTGTGCCTTGCATAATTTACATTGCTATATCTTGTATATGCTTGGTTGTTTGTGTGTGCCTCACTTGTATCTAATCAACAAGAGCTTCACATAGCACCTCAACCCATTCAAGGGGAATCAAGAGGAGTTAGTCCAGAGCCCTTCACGGGAAATTCGGCTACACTTGTTGATTGTACTAAGTTTGTGCAAGATTTGCATTAGCTTCCGCATTTAGTGCACTTAGTTTTGCTTTTAGTTTTAGATTAGCACTAACACCTATTCACCCCCCTCTAGGTGTTCCCTTTTCAATTGGTATCAGAGCTAGTGCTCCTGATATTAGGCTTAACATCCTAGGAGTGAGATCCATTTGCTTGCTAATCTATTGTTTGCATTTGCTTGTTTTGCATACATATAGTTTACCATGGCTTTCATGACCCCACCTATGTTTGACCCATCCAACATTCATGTTTGGAAGATTAGGATGACCGTTTATTTACAAACCTTAGGTCATAAAGTTTACCTTGCCATTACCAAGGAATCCTTTCTTAGTGATAGCAATCATATAGGGGCCAATGCACAAGCCCTAGAGGCCATTAGAAGTACTTTATCTAAAGATTATCTTTTACGTGTTTCTAACATTGATTCCGCCTTTGCAGTGTGGAACAAATTGACAACAACCACCACCACCTCCGAGCTTCAAGTGCAAATTCAAGAAGAGGAATCTAGTGGAGAGTCCGAGTCACAATGCTTCATGGTCCAAGGGAATGACTCCCTTGAGGTACATTCGGAACCCCACTTAGATAATGATGATTGTGCTAGTTCTTCAAATGATTATGTTGATCCCCATGCCTTGAATGAAGAACTATCAATTGTATGTGAAAAATTAATTGAAAAATATAATTTGTTGAAAAAGAAAAGTCTAGAAATTGAAAAAGAAAATAAAAGTTTGCATTCTAGACTTGATTGTGTTTTGCAAGAGAAGGTTGAGGTCTATAATGAAAGGGATTCATTGAGATCTCAATTGGAACTTGCACTAAAAGAAAATGAATTTTTAAAATCTAAAAATGATTGCCATGTTATTTTGAAGAAAAATGAAAACTTGTCTTCTAAAATTGATTTTGTTTTAAAAGAGAATGTTGATTTGAAAAATAAAATTATTTCCATTTCAAATGATTTAGATATTTGTTTAAAGAAAAATGAAGTTTTGAAAAATAAGATTGATGAACATGTTTGCCATGCTAGGGTAGTTTCACCTAGATCACCCCTTGCATGCTCCACTTCTTCTTTGATTGAAAATGATATAAATTTAATTAAGAAGAAAATGGATTGTTTGGGCTCCACTATGAGCCAATGTGCCATGAACCACTCACGCTTGGAACCTTGGTTCGTAAGAAATAAGTTCCAACTTTTATGCATGCACACCCTCCACGGCATACACATGCTCCACACGGACACCATCAACACATGTATGCTCATGTGTACACATGTACACATTGTGGCCGAAAAGGCCATCTTGCTAATTTTGCTATGATCATTTAAATGTTGAGAATTTAGCAAAGAAGTTTGTTTGGGTTAGAGAAGGTACTAACCCCCATGGACCCAAAAGATATGGGTACCAAAGACCACCCCTCCTATTGTTTTTGATGTAGGTGTGGGCTCTCACATGACGTGAGAGTAATGACACCTTGAAGTGGATGCGTTCCAAGCTTAAAGTAAATCATATGGATGCATCACTTTCAAGGGAAAGTTTGGTAGAGAGGACCACCACGTTTTGGAGACAAGGAGAGTTGCTTCTTCGGTTTTGGTAACAATCCTTTACTCCCATTTGTTATTTACATGCTTTCATAATTAAAATTTTTTAGCATGATTTGATAGCATGTTTCATTGTCTATGGATTAGTATGTAAGTGCCATGATTATTAGATCCTTGACATACATATATAGTATTTGAGACACACATGCTTGTATGAACCCATTCTTAGTGTTCTCACTTTTGTTTAAGCCATAATGTACATCATGAATCTAATACATGTGAATTTACATAGTAATCATGTTTTAGTTTTATCATGATGATTTTTATATTGTGTTTTGATACTTCATGTTAAGATTACTTGTTTAGATGTTAGTTTCATTAAGACTAGGATTTATACTTGTACATATAGTGGGCCACAAATAAATCTATATATGTTTGAGTTGAATGCTTATTTGAACCCATTAAATGTGCTAGTATAGTCTAGTTTTGATGAATCATACATTTTAAACTTGTATTCTCATTTTCAAATTTGTTTTATGAGTTTTTCACTTCATGTATATGTTTGTATTGCCAAACTTTAAGATATACATGTATACCCCTTGAGTCATTTGCCTTTCATGCAAATTTATATATGGACTCAATTGTGTTTAGGGATATGTATGTATACTTATTATGTTGACAATTCATACATATACCTTGAAATGAAATTCGTTTTGGTGAAGATTTAGTTTGATTTTGTGTTTAATTGTTTAACTTCATGTATATGTCTATCTTGTCCAAACTATTAGATATACATGTTTATCCTTTTGAGCCACGTGCCTTCATGCATATATAAATTGTGAACTCGTTGTGTTTTGGATATGTATGTATACTTTAGTCTGTATTAGACATACATATGCCATGAAGGTTAAATAAGTTTTGATGATTTTCGTGTTTTCAATGTTTAAGGAATAATTGAGCTTAATTGAATATTTTCATGATTATGATATTCACACTTTATTTGTACACTCACATTTATTGCTTGCTCATGTTTTGTATTCATGAGTCATATTTATACCTAATTGAATTAGAGTGTTGATTATCATGTGGATTTCATGTCTTATGGAAAACTACTTTGTTGTATTCCTTGCTTGAAGGTTTTCGTACTAGTTTAAAACATTTTCCATTTAACTAGCTATGGTATTCCTCATTTTGGTAGTGATTTTCAAATAAAACTATATTTTCAAATCTATTTTTGAAAACCCCTACCTTCATGGGCGGTTGGATGGGAGATCATGGTCTTATATGCTTTAAAATGAAAATCATTTAAAACTTGAACCTTGATTGGGAGGTATTGTAATATGATGTATACACTTGAACTTATTGCTATGTCAATTGGTATCATTGAACTCTTTCAATTGGTATCATTTTGATCTTTTTGTATACTCATATGTTTATTGTGTATGTATATTTTCAATTGGTATCATCTATTGGTGATTGGTACTCATTCTA
Source organism: Agave tequilana (assembly GCA_038442645.1). NCBI lineage: Eukaryota > Viridiplantae > Streptophyta > Magnoliopsida > Asparagales > Asparagaceae > Agave > Agave tequilana. The sequence continues at coordinate 106,720 of JAVJIF010010900.1, read as the reverse complement.
TTTCATACACATATACTTGTTTTATTTGTACTTAGATATAAATTTTTCACAAAATCTTGTTTATGCTAGTGCTTGAACTTCAATTTTGTTTTAATTGATTATTTTAAATTGGTATCAAGCCCATGCATCCTTTTAGTTGGTATTTCATAAAGGGGGAGAAAATTTAATTTTGTCTTTCAATTGGTGATTCTTCAATTGGTATTTGTTTCCCACTCCCTTACTTTATTATTGAAAATTTCATATTGGTATCATATGTTTAATATGAAAATTATTTACAATTGGTATCAAAATTTGTTTAGACATTCAAAATTTATTATGTTTAATTTCAATTGATATCAAGATATTTCATGTGTTTTTGCTTAAAATTGGTATCTAAAAATTTTGTTTTTTTTAAGAAAAATACAAAAGTTTTGATTTGTATTGATTATATGCATATAGATTCATGATGAGTGTATCTTATATTGAAGAGCTTAACATCTCTTCGTTATGTGGTACACGTGTGTAGGGGGAGCTTCACATCTCCTCTTATACATTACATAGTGTGTGTCATGTGAATTAGGGCTTAACATCCCTCTTTCATGTAATGCATATGTGTAGGGAAGCTAACTTAGCGTCTTCCTCTTCATGAATGTATATAGCATATAATATTTATTGATCTTTGTTTATTTTCTATTGATATCAAGATGCTTCATTGACATATTTATCTATTGATATCATGTTATTTTATAGTCACCCCTTATTAACCTTGTTTTTGTTTTAGACAAAAGGGGGAGAACATTGTTTTATTGTTTGAATTAACTTAAAAGGGGAGAAAGATTTTTACCCCTCATTTTATTGTTTGGATTGTTTAACCCCTTCTTGATCTTTTTGTTTGACAAAAAAGGGGAGAGAGAAATTTGTTTGATTTGATTTTACTTTGAACCCTTTGTTGATGATTGACAAAAAGGGGGAGAAGTATTGAGTTTATATGCATGTTTTCATTGCTTAAGGGGGAGAAGTATTTGTCTTCCTTGTTATTTATGCATATATAGGAGATTTATGCTTGTTGCATGTTTTATCTCCATACTTGCATACATATTCATGTGTTTCATTTCCATATCTTATTATTTTTGTCGATGCATGAGTTAAGGGGGAGCTTCTTTGAAGCTTAACTTTAATCCATGCATATATAACTCCATGAGTTTTGTCATCATCAAAAAGGGGGAGATTGTTGGCCCAAAGGCCTTCCACTCTAGTTTTGATGATGATTAACTCATGTAGTTATGTTTACTAATAATCTTGTGTTGTTTAAGTTTAGATCATTAACCAAGATATTAGTTGGTGATTAGCTTCAACAAGGTGTTTAGAAGCTTTTCATGATGATTCCAGGGCCAAAGCTTCAAGATCACACATTGCCTAGCCCATGGATGGAGTTTTGGAGCAAGTCTACTTGAAGATGAAGATTATCAAGAAGACTTAGGTATCCATAGTTTAGATAGTGTGTTTTAGATCCATATTTGTAAAGCTTAGTATAGTTGATATGCTCAAGTGCACAACACACGTTTTTCATGTTTTGGATTTGATTTTCATGAATAGTAGATCAAAATAAGTTTACTTTATTTCTATGTATATTAGATGTATTCTAGATATACATACATGGTTTAACTTGCTAGACAAACTTATTTTGACTATCCTATTCATGTATTGAAAAATCAAGTTTGATAAAAATACAAGTTTTGTTTTTGATAAAATTTGCAAGACTCAAAAATGAATTGATATGATTAATATATGTCTTGAAATTTTTATCACAAGTTTGTGTTTCCATATAAAATGATAAAACTATTTTTGGTGATTTTTAAAAGTGTTAAAAGATTTTCAGAAAAATATTTTACATTGTTTTTCTAACTCAGATTTCTGTTCCAGGCTTCAATCAGTCGACTAGTCAACCTGACCTAGTCGACTTGGGTGAAGTTGGCCGACCGGGCCGGTCGACCGACGTGCACAAATCTGTGCACGTTTGGAGGCACTGGGACGGTCGACCGCTCGGGTCGACCGGGGCACTTACAGTGCTCTCTGTTTGTTTCGGTCGACCGGGCCGGTCGACCGCAGTTGCCCAACGGTCATATTTCTGACCGTTGGCGGTCGACCGGGCCGGTCGACCGTTGCCTGTCAGAGCTGCCAGCTCAGCTCTAACGGCTAGTTTTCTGATGGGCCTATAAAAACCCCATCTCTTTGGGTTTTTGGCCAAGTTTTTTAGAGCAAATTTTTCCTGACTTCTTCAGTGTTTTAAAAGAGTTTTCAAAAGAGTTTTAAGTGCCAAAAGATCAATCTTAATTGTTTTTAAGTGTTTTGTTATTTTCAAAGAAAACAAGTTTTTGGAATTGACTTCTTGTTCTTTATCTCCATATCATTTTGGTATTTTCTCAAGAGATTTTCTTTGATCAAAACACTTGTGTTTTTCACACTTGAGCTATATCTTCTATCCTATTCTATTAGGATCTTTTGTTTTGTGAAAAAAGAAAAAGGAAAGAGGTTTGTGGTTGAAAGAGACCACCTATTGTAAACCCTTGATTTCTTGGTTGCTCCCTCTTTGGTAGAGGTTGAGGTTGTGATTTGGGTTATTGGTTTGCTCCCTCTAGAGAGAGATGGAGTTTGGTTGTAAACCCTCTTCGGTAGAGGTGTTGGTTGTTGTTGTTATTGTTGTATTGGCTACGGGCCTACCCCTCGGTTGTGAGGTGGTTGTTTGAGAGAGGAGTTCGGTACTCCATTGTTGTAAAAATCCTTCTCGGTGAAGGTTCCCTGGTGGGAGTCCTCGGTGGACGGTATAGTGGATTGGAAATCCTACACGGTGGTGTAGGCGGGGATGTAGAGCAAGGGTGCTCGAACCTCGAAATATATCATTGTGTTTGCATTTGATCCACTTGTCTCTAAACTCTCTCACTTTATATTTGTGCAAAGCATCATACTTCATTCATATCATATTTGCTTGTGCTGAGCATAATTCATATTGTCATATCATATCTATTTGCTTGTGTTGTGCCTTGCATAATTTACATTGCTATATCTTGTATATGCTTGGTTGTTTGTGTGTGCCTCACTTGTATCTAATCAACAAGAGCTTCACATAGCACCTCAACCCATTCAAGGGGAATCAAGAGGAGTTAGTCTAGAGCCCTTCACGGGAAATTCAGCTACACTTGTTGATTGTACTAAGTTTGTGCAAGATTTGCATTAGCTTCCGCATTTAGTGCACTTAGTTTTGCTTTTAGTTTTAGATTAGCACTAACACCTATTCACCCCCTCTAGGTGTTCCCTTTTCAAATATGTATGTTGAATTATGTATATGTAATTAATTTGCATGTGCATGTGCATTAATATATGTTTATATATGGGTTAATTTTATGTGTAAGTATTTGGATGTAGATGCATATATTATATGAATGTATATATTAATTCATGTGGGTTATTTGCTTGTGTGGGAGCCATTTTCTGGCTCTCCGTGGATCGCCGTGGATCACCGTAGGCGAGTGCGAACGCACCCACGCCCTTCATGGCGAGATGCTATATCCAACGACATCCTCCGCGGATCCCGACGCCTCCGTCAGAGACTCCGTCGGTGCGCCGCAAAGTCTTGCCACATTATGTGAGTCTCCCTCTTTCCTCTTTCTTGTATGAAATATATAAGTGGGTTTAGATTATTGATATGTTTGTGTACATATGGCTTGAATTATTATATAATGGTATACATGTAAATATATATACTTTAACTTGAAAATGTTAGCATGTGCAAGTGTGTGCGTGAGTTGGTGTGAGCACTTAAGCATATACTAAGTGTAAGTATGTATAGATGTATGTATGTATATAAGCGTATATATATATATATGCATGCATGATTGTTAGTTTGTACCCGTATATGTATGTGTACGTGGGTGTACACGTATGTGTCGGTGTGCTCGGGAGAGTGTTTAGTATACATTTATATTTATTTGTATGTGTTGGTTGCATGCTACAGCATTTCGGATTCGTTCGGTGAGATCCGAACCGTTGCAGGAGATCCGGACCCGATTCAGATTCGTGCTCGTTGAGGCCCGATACAATGGCGATTTGAAGACTGATATATGGGATGATCCGTAGATCAGTGCCAGTTTGCGCAGTGAAGATCAGACGGCGATTCGGTTTTGAAACTGCGTCATTTCATGTGAGTGTTCATTCTTGTGCATTTCCTTATTTACCATTGTCGGTATGTGTTTACATATTACTGTTATCATTTCATGTGACTTTCCGTTATATTTTACCAGCTTGATTACGTGTATCACTTTATGAGACACCCATGATTGTCCACTTTATTTATATTGTAGATATTTGTTTGTATTAGCGTCATTTCATATGTTGGTAGTTTGACGATTTTGGCTTAGGCCTAGTTTTGATGCACCTTAGCTGGTGAGTCATTTCGATCCACTGGTTAGTTGGCCCAGTTCATAATTGAGGACAGATGACTTATTTCATGTAGAGTACTTTTAGACTTGTTATTATTTCATTTGGTAATAATTTAAGTGATGATTCATTCGAATATTGATGATGGACTTGTTATGATGTTACTTTACTAAGAAATTGGATTACTAGATGCTTGGATCAGTATATGGACTTAGTTGGAGTTTGGGTTGAACTGGGATTTATGTTATTTACATTGGATATTGATCAGTATTTAGATATGACTGATTTTGTTAGATTGTGACCAGATGTGTGGGTATCTTACCTTTGACTTCGATATGTGATATCATATTGGTTTTGGATTATTAGAAGCAAGGGTTCCTGAATGTACCAACTGATTATATCATTTGAGTATGGATGAGTTGTTGGTATTGACTTATAAGTAAACTATTCTATATTGCAGCTGTTTGAGGATGTTTCCTCTTTAGATATGATTTCGGTATGTGTTGACCTGTTGATCTCGAGGACATACCATGTGCTTCATGATTAGTTATTGATTACTTCAGTTAATAGAGATTGAGCTATTGTGATAGTGAAGTATTCAATATCAGTGATGTTGTACTTCAGAGTTATTAGATAGCAGTTATCAGTTTATCAGTTATTGGTAAGACTATTTGTTGGTGATCATATGATGTGTTCAGAGTTTATGTGAGTTGATAGATATCTGTACAGTTACTAGTTGTTTGTGACACTATTGTGTTAGTGGCTATATCTCTAGTATCTTATTTCAGATGTCAGATATTAGTTGTCAGCTACTCAGTTGTCAGATATCACAGTTGTCAGATATCACAGTTGTCAGATATCAGTTGTCAGATGTCAGATTTTCAGCTAGTATTGACATCAGCAGTTATTGGAGATATCAGTTACTATTACATATTAAATCACATTGATTGCTTATTAATAAAAGATATCATAACCGGGGAACAGGGGTAATTGTTTGATGATGCATGTCGTGTATTTTGGAAGGACTTATTATGGTACCGAGTTGTGGGTTCCAACCATGGGGAACCAAGGTAGTACTGGCTATCTATTCAGTTGTTAGTTGTCAGGGCTATGCCCGGATTACGGCACCACACTAGTTGTCTTTTCGTGTGGGGCTGTGGTCTTCAGTTGTCAGAGCCTTGCGGCTTGTCCTGGTTCAGCGCCAGGGGTGTTAGACTGTGGTACGGGCATGCACGGTACTCTTCTAAAGCACATGCACTACATTGGCAGGCAGTTACAACAACGATAACTTGTTTGATATGTGGGAAAACGGCTGTGGTATGAGACACAGCTAAGTACTACATTAGTTAGGTTAAAAATAACAACCAGACTAGTGACATATGCTAAGTTACACATCTTGATATCAGCTATTAGTTACAGTTGTATTAGTTGTCTTTTATCTATGCACATGTTCATGTTATTGTTATTCAGTTGTCTGATTATCATGTTATTTTGTTATCTTATATCTGCAGTTATTCTTATTATATACTGTGCACATTGTTTATATGCACGAGTTCTCCTCTTTACACACACTCTCACCAGGTCGCTTTCTGACGACCTTGGATTGCACGTTCAGATATTGAACGCTTTGTTTCTATTGTGCAGGTGTTCGATGAGATTGTACGCTTCCCGAAGAGCTGGAGCTTCTCCCTATTCGATTCCGGTATTCTTATCTTTCTTGCCTTCATATTATTTCCTGATTCTTGTTATATCAGATCAGATGTTATTCCAGTCTTCATTTATATGATATCATGCGTGGATGCTTATATGTGATATTGCAGTAATTATGATTTATTATAGTTAGATTTATAGCTTGTTTCGGGTTACTTAAGGCTTAGCGCGTATACGTGAGGTATTTTTCTTACGTATATGCGTCGCCGACTCGTGTCGCGTCTCCGCTCCAGCGTATTTTGGGAAGCGGGGCGTGACATTAGTCGACTAGAAGAACAATTTTTGCCTATATTAGTCGACTACTAAAGGGGCAAGTCGACTAGTGAATGGCTGATACAAAAGACGTGTTTCTAAAAACTGAATATATTCGACCAGAAGAAGGTATAAGTCGACTAGGACATATATTAGTCGACTACAAAGATTGCTAAGTCAACTAATAGTGCATACAGATCAAAAACAGAAACTTGGTATGCATCTTAGGCAAAGGCTAAGCCGACTATAATAAATAGTTAGTCGACTATAGCTGTTATAAGTCGACTGATCAAATACATAAGTTGACTACAAGGGCTTATGATGTGTGTGTGTGTGTAACATGCTAATAAACATTACAATACACATCCATAACCATTATCCTTGGGAAGTCTTGAGCATAAAGGAGCATGCAGAACTCTTGTATAAACTTGTGAGATAGAGGTCCAATGAAATGGCTTCACAAATGTATCATCAGAATCAAGTTCCAACATGTTTCACAAAAGACTTCTAAACTCTTTTCTAGCTCAGATTTTCTTCAATTGGATGTTCTAGAAAGGAGTAAATGGAGTTTGATGAGGGAAGGATTGTGAATTGTTTGAAAAATGAAAGAGCCAGGATTTACCGTGTAGCTTTGGGCTAACGGGTCGTGTCCACGAGGAGGAATGCGATGAAAATTTTTCAGTATTTGTTTAAAAGCTAAGAATGATGCTAATTTTTTAGTTGAAAAGAGAATGGAGAGAAGGGAAATGATTAAAAGAAAATTTGCAAATTTGGAGAAGGCTTTGGAAATGGTGATTTAAACAGCTTTGAAAAGTGATTCGTTATTTTTTAATATAAGAAGAAGATGTGGGCTCACTAATTTTCTACTCAACTATGTACTTATCTTAAGAACGTTTGGGTGCATCATTTTTATAATAAGCCAAAAACCTTTAGTTTCTTTTAATGCTCAAGTAAAACAAATAAAATGGTTTCGTTTAAATCTTAAGCCTTTCTTTACAAATCATTAAAAAGAGAACGTTAAACCATCAAGCGCGAAGAAGCAAGTATGGAATAAAAATAGTTTAAAAAGAATTGTGTATTGAAAGTCGAAGTTTAAAGTATAGACATCCTTATGTGCTTTCAAGAACGAAGTTTAACTAAGATGTTTTTCTACTTTAAAAAGTGTTGCTTTCATGAAAAACAATCAAGAGAGCGGTTATAGAAGAGAGTAATTAATGAGCCCAAAAAATGAAATTAGTTACTCATGAAAGATGAAAAACAAGACATACCGTGAATTGGAGTGGGAGAAGAGAAAGCTTGATCCTTTTATAGATGTCACTTCAATCTTCAGATTACAATCGCTTAATTCCTCTCTCACTGGTATTTTATCTGAACTACAAATTACAAAACAAAGTTACAACTTTTATACTATCTAACAAAAAGTCTAAAACCTTAAAGAATAAACAAAAATTCTAATCTTAGTCTTCACTTCTTTCTTCTCTGTTGAAAAGTGTATTTATAGGGAAAAACCAGAGGGAGAGGTCGTGGGACCAATAGAATTAACAAGGCCGCAGAAACGCGGCTAAGGCCGCATTTCTGCGGCCCTGGTGTGGCCAGGTGGCCACACCTAAATGGTGGAACTCCCTGGTTTGCTGATTCTCCCATATTTTCTGCTGGTTTTCTCGTTCAGCTCCAGGATTTGAGGAAACAGCCTTTGATTGTTGGCTTCAACTCTTGAATTGGGAAGATTCATTTCAACGATTTTTACCCTCTCTGATTTGCTAAGATCTGCCCTGATTCCCTGATTTCGATTATTCTGAATTAAATCAGAAGTTGATGGGCTTTTGGGCTTGTTTCTTCTTTCTTTCTTTTAGCAATGGGCCTATATTTAACAAATAAGAATAAGACTTATTAATAGGATTTATTAGATAAAAAGCATGGTAATGTGACAATGTATATGTAATATATGTGACTGATCACACCCCCCACACTTATCTTTTGCTCGCCCTCGAGCAAAACATTAAAACTAATTCTAATCAATTATTAGACCACTTTCGCAGGTCACTCGATTGCACTAAGCATGTGCAACAAGCCGTTAAATCTCTAGGTTACCCCTAGAGGACGAGTTTTGTCTCGTGAAGGTTTTCAGTAGATTGCACCCACAAAATCCATAAAGAAAGAAAAAAATGTTAGTATTTTCAAGAAGCATTTTGAAAGGAGAAAATATTTGAAGTATATTTGTAAAAGTTTAAGTAATTTATAAGTTATAGGAATATCAAACTTTTCATTCCTATACTTAGTCTCTAGTCAACAACATGTCATCAATCAAAGTAAGGACTCAAATTGTATTTCTCATCTAGTCTATTACTTTACCCTGAGTCTTATGCACCATCGTGACTGTGAAGTTTGACTAAGGGTTCTTTAACATTAACTCCTATGCCTTATTTATATTTATTTTGGTGGTATTTATTCCTTAATTCTATTAGGCTTTCTAATCTGCCCATGTAACGAGCCTTTAAGACTCTCAAGCCCAACGGTCTTAGGGCACCGGGTGAGAAAACACCCTAAGGACTTAAGGACTCGAGCAAACAAGGCCACAAAACTAAAGATTTTTTATTATCTGAACTGCTTTTAGACGTGAATACTTATGCTTTATTAGGCACAAATACCCAGCTTAATTAGAGGATTTATATATATATATTTTTTCTCAAACTTATCTAATCATTGTTTGCATAAATACCAAGGCTTACTTAGGCCAAAACACCTAGCTAATCAATAATTAGATTTGTTCTTCTTTCATAGATGTATATTTTTTTATTTTTTTATAAGGCATAAGAATCATTGTTTTTGAACCCTGAGTGTGGAAGTGTATAAAGTGTGCATATTTCATCAAGGTAAAGATCAAGGCTAAATTACTTTTACAAATTTTCTTCCTAACCCTAAAAATCAAACAAGTCATCTTATTTTGACCAAGTGTAAGAAATCCTAATTATGATTTCCTATTCCATAAAATTAACTTAATTTCTTACAAAAAAATATCAAAATATTGTTTTTACCTTTCAAAAAAATTTTTTATATATATTTATATACTTTTTCTTCTTCTTCTTTTTTTTTTTAGTTTTATATTAGTCATGTTAGAGCCCTCCGCCACACTTACTCATGCATTGTCCCCAATGTATGATAGAAATATATAGATGTATGAAATGAAATGTAAAAGAGGTGCATATATTATACAAAAAATATGTACAACATCAAGCTTCTCCCACGCCTAGATCTTTTTTGGTCTCATCCCTCTAGCTCTGTTCCCATCATTCCAATGGGTCCTCTTTATAGGGCATAGTGAGGAGGCCAATTTTTTGTCATTTTTGCTCTCTTCCTCCCCAGTCTCACCTTCTTTAGGTGTTTCTTCCTCATTTTACTACATTTATTATTCAAAAATTAATTTCCACCATCCTTCTCAGTTGGAACTTCTTCAATATGAATGCCTAAGAATTCTAACTCAGTTCCATATATCTCCTGAAAGCTTAGGTCAACACTTTCCCCTAGAGATGTGTAATTAACCATAATATCCCTAGTTGGTTTATCCAAACACATGAGTTCTTCTTTAAAGAGGTTTTCAAAGAGTATGTCAATCGGAGGTTCTTGAATTATATTCTCATGCGATATATTATTAGTTGGCTCAGCGAAAGTGAAGATATTCAAATCAAATTTACTTTTTTAAAGGGGACTCTAAAATTAGGATCTCTGACGTATGCCTTATCATTAAGATAATCACATTCATTCTTAAATAATTCATCAAGAACCAGAGACTCATTCTCTATACATTCACTTTCTTCATCACAATTATTTTCAGCATAGTTTACCTCAAATGTTTGGTCTCTTACCTTACGATGTTGTTTTTCTAAGTTGAAGACATCGGCTTCTCTAGTCATGTCCCCAAAGGTTAATCTCATAGACCCATTCTTATAATTAATACTAGTATTGGCAGTAGCAAGGAATGGGCGCCCTAGGATAACAGGAGTTGAGCCCTAGGATTGGACACAGGTTGTGTCGTAAGAACTATGAAATCAACTGGGTAGATAAACTTCCCAATCCGGATAAGGACATCATTAATTTTTCCCTTAGGAACTTTCACAGAACGGTCAGCCAGTTGGGTAGTGACTCGAGTTGGACTAAGATTGCCCAACCCGAGTTGTTGATGAACTAAGAATGGAAGCAGGTTGATACTTGCTCTCAAATAAAGAAGTGCATGACAAATCTTGGCTTGTTCTATAGTACAGGCAATGGTGGGACAACTCGGATCCTTGTACTTGATAGGGATCGGACCTGATAATAGCTCACTAATGTTAGTGGCTAAGAATACTTTCTTTGGTACATTAGTCTTTCTCTTCTTGGTGCACATGTCCTTAAGAAATTTTACCTAAGATGGGACTTGTTGGATGGTATCAAGGAGTGGCACATTTATCTTAACTTGATTAAATATCTCAATTATCTTATCCATGTGTGGATTTTGCATATTGTTCTTTAGCCTATTAGGAAATGGTACTCTAGGCTTGTACACCTGACTGGTTGACTTATCTGTTTCAGATTTGTCAGATTTGAAAGGATTTGGACTAGATGAGGCAGAATCTGGAGTGTGATTGTGCTGACTGGGATTGAGTGGTGTTGACACTTGGTTATCAACATTCTTTTTCGACCTTAATATATGAATAGCATTAAATTGATTCAATGATTGATCCTCAGCCAAATGAGCTTGTTGAGAATTTCTAGGATTTATAATTGGTTGACTGGCCAAGGTACCCTTTTACCTCTCATTCTGTGGATTGGCTAAGTGGCTTATTTGACCCTCTAGCCTCTGTATTATTTGCATGAGGGAATCTTGATTCTTCATGTATCTTTCCATGTTTCTCTCAAAGTCAGTCATTCTCCTTTGAAGCTGAGGATTCTGAAAGGAGGGTTGTGGAGCTTGGTTGGGAAAATTTTGTTGATAATATGAAAAATTGTTGGGAGAATTTTGAGGGTAATTTGGAAAGTTGGGTTGATGATTGGATGAATTATTGGAATAATGGAAGTAGCTTGGATGGTTTGGGGTGGTCATTATTTTGTTGGCTCCATGAGAAATTTGGGTGATTTCTCTAACCAGGATTGTACGTTGGAGTATAAGAATCATTGTTCGGCCTTGAAAAGGCCGCATTCATCGGTTCAAAAAAGTGTTGTTGAGCTTGAAATATAGGACACTCCTCAAACACATGATTCATGGCCTGACATTAAGTACAACCAGGAGTTGGAAATTGGTTTGGGCTGACTTGATTGACTGGACTGGGTTCCTTAGTTTCTAAAGCTTTCAGTCTTCTCGTTAGGTTAGCTAACTTAGCGTCGTTAGCTATGGATGATTCAATTGAATGGAGACCTCCTTTTGAAGAGATAGAGTTTGGATTTCTAGAGCTTTCATTAGTAGGTTCCATTGATGGTCTTTTCAGCTAGATTCTCATGTAAATCACATCCTTCATGCTCATCCTTCTGTAAGAATCCCCCTTGGAACATGTTTTCTAAGAGGGTCTTGGTTGAGTAATCTAAACCGTCATAAAGAATTTGGAATTGTCGTCATTTCTCTATTCCATGATGAGGACATTGGACAAGGAGGTCTTTGAAGCGTTCAAAGTACCTTCAAAACGGTTCACTAGGTTCTTACTTGAACTGCATGATGTTTTTTCTAACGCGAGCGGTCTTATGAATTGGATAGAATTTATTCAAGAAGACCTTGATAAAACTATCCCAGGATGTGATAGAGCCGGCCGCTAAGCTGTAGAGCCATTTCTTGGATAAGTCCTTAAGAGCAAATGGGACAAATCTCAATCTAATAGCATCATCTGTAAGGTGTGGGATTTTCATCATTAAGCATACTTTCTCAAATTCTCTTATAAAGAAATAAGCATCTTCGGACTCTAAGCCATGAAACTTAGGGAGAGTTTGATGAACCGTGGCTTAAGCTCAAAGTTGTGTTCACCAACCGATGGAAGTTGGATGCAGGATGGAAGTGAGGTTCTAATGGGATAGAACCTATCCTGCAATGATGTTGGTTGAGTCATAACCGAATCTGGTCTTGATTTGAACTTGGGTGATAATGTGTTTCTAGTTAACCTAGATGAATTAGGGTCTCTTGACCGCACTTGCATACACAAACACAATCACAAATAAGTTTACCAATAGTCAAGAAGAGAAAAAAATCAAGCCTAGTCTAAGGTAACCTTGACCTAGATAACTCCTAACTGGTTGATTGTCCAAAGGAGGTATAATGTAGATTTTGACCACAAGCTAATCAGCCAGGTCAGGGCAAGATTGGTAGGAGGTATCCGCGCAAAAGCGACGGGCCTAATTAATCCAAACCACCAGTCTTTGGGGTTTCACCCCTCAATTCCTTTCCTAGGCACTGATTTGGCATGAGTCAAATTGCAACACCTTCCCCCTTAGGATAATCTCCTAGTGAGTTCGAGATGTCCCTAAGGCCAACGTCTATCAGATTTTACTTAGGCTTAGGTTGTGCGTGCTTGGAGATGGGTTGTGGGCTAAGGAAGGGTAATGACTTCCCCACCTTATCTTGAATTGGGTTTTGCCCTTAGAATTTATTGTGCAAAGTGTGCAAGATATAGAAAAGTAACATTAAAAAGCAAATATCACCCAAGAATGTTTCCTAAACTATATGTTATGCATACATACCTTGTCTCTAGCTATCTTCAACAGTAATTGTAAAATAAACCTAATTAGACAAATTCCTAGAATGTAAGTCTAAACGTTTTTAAGCAATTAACAATCACTCAGATTACTGTTGGATTAAAATAGGGACTGTGGATAGCAGATATAGCAAGAATAATCATACAAAAACTTTATTTTTGCGAGCAATATATCCTGCAAAAAAGAGTTTTAGTAGTCCAAAGAAAATTTTAACTTTTGCACTTGCAATTTCTTGAAATTCTGTTTCCTACTTTCGAGAGTAGGGGCATAGAATACCAGGTCTTCTCCTGCAAAGCTTGAATGCTAGATTAGAATCTTGACATCCCTAAAACAAGACACCAAACTTGTTAAAAAAACAAATACACCGTTCCCTCCCCGGCAACGGCGCCGAAAAAATGATTGAAAAATGAAAGAGCAAGGATTTATCGTGTAGCTTTGGGCTAACGGATCGTGTTCACGAGGAGGAATGCGAAGAAAGCATTTCGGTGTTTTTTTTAGAAAGCTAAGAATGGTGCTAGTTTTTAGTTAAAAAGAGAATGGAGAGAAGGGAAATGAGTAAAAGAAAATTTGCAAATTTGGAGAAGGCTTTGGAAAAGGTGATTTAAAAAGCTTTGAAAAGTGATTCGTTGTTTTTTAATATATGAAGAAGATATAGGCTCACTATTTTTTTACTCAACTATGTACTTATCTCAAGAACGTTTGGGTGCATTATTTTTATCAAAAGCAAGAAACCTTTAGTTTCTTTTAATGCCCAAGTAAAACAAATAAGATGGTTTCGTTTAAATCTTAAGCCTTTCTTTACAAATCATTAAAAAGAGAATATTAAACCATCAAGAGCGAAGAAGCAAGTATGGAATAAAAATAGTTTAAAAATATTTGTTTATTGAAAGTCTAAGTTTAAAGTAAAGACATCCTCATGTGCTTTCAAGATCGAAGTTTAACTAAGATGTTTTTCTGCTTCAAAAAGTGTTACTTTCATGAAAAACAATCAAGAGAGAGGTGATAGAAGAGAGTAATTAGTGAGCCCAGAAAATGAAATTAGCTGCTCATGGAAAATGAAAAATAATACTTGTAAGTAAAGTAAGACATACCGTGAATTGGAGTGATAGAAGAGAAATTTTTATCCTTTTATTGATGTCACTTCAATCTTCGGATTATAATCACTCAATTCCTCTCTCACACTGGTATTTGATACGAACTACAAATTACAAAATAAAGTTACAACTTTTATAATATCTAACAAAGAGCACAAAATCTTAAAGAATAAATAAAAATTCTAATCCTAGTCTTCGCTCCTTTCTTCTCTGTTGAAAATGGTATTTATAGGGAAAAAACCAGAGGGGAGACGTTGTGGGAAGATTGGGGGAGCAAACGCTCCCCCAACAGAATTAACAAGGTCGCAAAAACGCAGTTAGGGCCTCGTTTTCGCGTCCCTGGTGTGGCTAGGTGGCCACACCCAAATGGTGGAACTCCGTGGTTTGGTGATTCTCCCATATCTTCTGCTTATTTTCTCGTTTGAGCTCAAGGACTTGATGAAACAGCCTTTGATTGTTGATTTCAACTTTCTGATTTGAGAAGATTCATTTCTACCGGTTTTCAATCTCTCTGACTTGCCAAGATCTGCCCTGATTCCCTGATTTCGAATTTATTCTGAATTAAATTAGAATTAGATAGGCATTTGGGCTTGTTTCTCTTTTCTTCTTTTAGCAATGGGCTTATATTTAACAAAGAAGAATAAGACTTATTAATAGGATTTATTGGATAAAAAGTATGGTAATGTGACAATGTATATGCAATTTATGTGACTGATCATGAATTGAGCAAATTTTGAATTCATTATTCGGACTCAAGCATGGATTCCATACTCCTTTCCAAATCGGATTTTTTTTTAGAGGGTGGTTATGGAAAAGGAATATAATAAGCGAAATCGGGGAATGAATATTGCAAAAATTGTAGACAAAGTGGTTGAAAATTTGACTCGGGGGAGGTGAATCCCCATGAACTTTGTGAAGAGTAGAAATTATTTTGAAAATCTTGGTTATAGGATTAGGTATGGGTCATATTGAGTTGAATAATCCCAATCCGATCTATATTGTTGGCATATGTTGTATATAGCCAGGTTAGAATTATCTGAGTCAAATGAGATCGGGGTGAAATATGGATTCATATTAGGATTGAAAGAATTATTGTTGAAATCCATTTCACAACTTACAGAAAAGAAAAACAAACAAACAATCAAAAAAATAAAGAAAAAAAAAAGCCTATGCTAGGGTTGACTTAAACCTAGAAGATTCCTAACTGTTTAGACTGTCCATGAGAGATGCCTTATAGACGTCTGACCACAAGTTAATTAGCCAGGTAGGGACAAGAGTAGTGGGACGTATCTGCGCCAGAGCAACGGGCCTAATTATGCAAAACCATTGTTCTTCGAGGTTTTACCTCTTAATCTCCAACCTTGGATACCGATTTGAAAAGAGTCAAACTCTAACTACTTTCCCTAGGTCAATCTCTTAAATGAGTCTGAGATGTCCCTAGGGGCCAATGTCTAACAAATGTTATTTAGGCTTGGTTTGTACGAATGGGGAGGTGGTTTTAGGCTAAGGAAGGGTAATGACTTCCTCACCTTATCATGTATTGGGTTTTGCCCTTACGTCCGATTCATGCAAGTGTGCAATATAGAAAAGAATGAGCGCAAAAAAATGAGTAAATCACTCAAGTGTTTGTCCTAAGATATATGCAATGCAATATGTACACCTCCATCAAGACCACAACAACACAAGAATAAAATACAGTATATTGGAATTAAAATTGACACATGCTTAGATGGAAATTTCTAGACAGATTTAAAGTATCCAATTTTTATAGTTTAGTTCTAATTATTACAGTGCACGGGTAATTTAAACAAAAAATAGCAGCAGATGATAGCAATATACAAAGATTTATCCAACCACACAAAAGCAACTGTAGACTTCTGCAATGCTAAAGATTTGACCTGCACGCAAAGAGCAAAAAAGAAAAGTGAACTAAAATGTAAAATCAAACCATTTTCATCCCCAGCAACGGCGCAAACATTTATTCGGGGAAAAACTGTGCACGAAAAGTGTATGTTTTGAAATCATGAGTTAAAAGTGCGCGCTTTGGCTTCCTCGATACTTCCGTCATCGTATAGAGGATAAACGTGTCAAATCTATAAGGACAGGAAGCGATAGAAACTTTCACGGTATATTCACGTGTGTGTTAAAATTTCTTCTATGTTTCAAAGAATCAAAAGAAAAGAAAAATAAAGAATGAAAAGAGAAGTGTACGGTGAAAACAAAGATAGAAACATTAAAAAGAATATATTTGTGATTTTGGTATATTTCTAAAACAAAGTAAAAAGCAAAGAAAACTCATGGCTACTAACTACTAATTGTTGGCCCAAAGCCCATCATTTTAGTTTTGATGATGATTAACTCATGTAGTTATTGTACTAATGATCTTGTGATTTCTAAGTTTCAGATATATGTCAAGATCTTAGTCAGTGTTTGCTTCAATAAAAGGTTCAAAGTCAAGTTTTGAAGCTAGCACGTGTTGATTCAAGAGCTGATGCATCAAGATCACGTCAAGTACTCAAAGATGGAGTCGTCACTCTTTGGATTAAGCTTGGTTCATGTCAAAATGTAGAAAAGATTTTCAAGAGAAGACTTGAATCTAGTTTTGTTAGCTTTAAGATTTTATTTTATGATAAAATGTAAATGATAGGTTAGTTATGGATTGCTCAGACTTAAACACTCACACAAAACTTTGGTTTTCATAAAATACGGTTTTGGTTTTCATGATTAAATTTCTATATATCAAAAACTAGTTCACATGTTTATAATATGTATTGATTTTTCATCACGTATTTGTACTTCATAGTATTTCAAATGAACTTATTTTTGTGTGATTTATGGAGATTTTACGTTATTTAAAATGAATTTAAAAAGATTTTTAATAACCCAAAAAAATGTGTTTTTGGGCTGCTTGCGGTCGACCGACGTGCACTAGATGTTCACAAGCCCATGTGATTTGAGCTCGGTCGACCGACTGATCGACCACAGTAGAGATCGGCGGACCGACTGGTTGACCGACTGAGTTTGTAGAGCTATCGGGTTCTCTCAGTCGACCAGGCGGCCGACCGTTCAGCTGATCTGCTCAGCACCCTTATAGTTTTCTACTCATAACTTTTTATTTTTATATTCAATCAACATGATTTAAATTGCATTTCAAAGATAACATTTAGGGCTATAGTTTTTATTCAATAATCATTTTCTGATTCAAAGGTTAAAGAAGTCAAATATTGGGTTGAAGTATGTTCTTGTTCTGAAAATAGTTTACAGTTTCTGTTTTAACACCTTTCAGTATTTTATTGATAACTTTCTACTCCAAAAAGATATGGATTTAATTTAAGTTGCATTAAAAAGAAGACTTCAATATCTACAAATTCATTTGATATACTTATTTCCAAATTCTATTATTTGAGGCCTTACAACTATGCTCAAAGTAGACCTATTGTACAGTCTGGTCTGTGGTCGGTCGACCGCCTGTCGGCCGCTAAACTCCAACGTTCGGAAACTTTACCATCGGTCGGTCGATTGGGCAGTTGATCGATAGGCCATTCTAGCCAGTTTTTGAACCATAATGGCTAGTTTTTCTTGGCCTATAAATATAGAGTTTTGGGTGAGTTTTAAACAAGTTTTTAAAGAGCTTATTTTCCATCTTCAAAAGAGTTTCCCAACAAGTTTTTAGAGCTTCATTGCCATATCGAAAGTTAGTTTATCAGGAGTGATTCTTTTAAGTTTTCAAAAGCTTTTCTTGAGTTTTTCACCTCCACTTCTATCTTGTTTTCTCACACAAGCTTGAGCTATCCATTGCTATATCCATCCTCTAGGGATCCTTGTTTGTGAGAGTTTATTTTTGTTATCAAGAGAAATGATCACAAGTGTTCCACCCCTTATATTGAGGAGTTGTAGAGGTTGTGGCCTCGGCGAGCTTGCGGGTTTGTGTGTATTTGTTTTGTGAGAACAAGTGAGAAACTTACCGGTCCAAGAGTTATTGAGGGAGCTCGTTGTAGGTGTTACGGCACTGAGTGGTCTTACCTGATCAATTATAGTGGAAATCCTTCATAGTGGTGAAGGTGGGAGCGTAGAGCAAGTGGCTCGAACCTCGAAACAAATTTCCCGTGTTTGTGATTGCTTATCTCTCTCACTCTCACTTGTGTTTATATATCTTATTTGCTTTTATTGTTTGTATTCTCACATGCTTGATATACTTGTGCTTTATTGATATACATCCTTGGGTTGTTTTAATATCTGGCATGCTCTTGTACTGATCATATCCTTACATGCTTGATATTATCACTGCGCTTGTTTTCACACTTGTATCAAACCAGTAGATCCATAGTGGCACCTCCTCAGCTCTTAATCTAGAAGAATCTTGAGGAGATAGTTTAGAGCCCTTCATCAGGAATTCAGCTACACTCTTGTGTTTTACTTTTTATGTTTGCTTAATAGGCATAATTAGTTTTAGTTCCACATTTATTTTGCATTAGATTAGCTAGTCACCTATTCACCCCCTCTAGGTGACCTACAATTTGTATCAGAGCTTCATGCTCTTGATTTAGGTCTAACAACCTAGACTTAAAGATCCTTATTTTGCTAATCACAATATTTTGTTCACACACACATGGATTTCATGACACCTCCCATATTTGACATTCTTGACTTTCAAAATTGGAAAGTTAAGATGTCCATGTATCTCAAAGCCTTAGGGATTCATGTTTATTTCACTTCTATTAAAGATTCATATTTTATAAATGACAAAAACCTTGAGGCTAGTGATCAGTCACATATATTGCATATATATTGTCACATTATCAAGTTTATTATCTAAATAAATTATATTAATAAGTTCTATTTTTCTTTATAAAATGCAGACCATTGCTAAAGGATAGGAAAGAGAAACGAGCCCAAAAGCCCATCAAATTCTGATTTAATTCAGAATAAAGTCGAATCAGGAAATCAGGGCAGATCTTGGCAAATCAAAGAGGTTGTAAACTGGTTAAAATTGTTGGCCCAATGGCCTTCCACTCTAGTTTTGATGATGATCAACACTCATGTAGTTATGTTTACTAATATTCTTGTGTTTCTAAGTTTCAGATCATTAACAGGATATTAGGTTGGTGATTAGCTTCAACAAGATGATTAGAAGCTATTCATGATGATTCCGGTGCCAAAGCTTAAAGATCATACCTTTGCACTTGGAGAATCACGGAGTTTGGACCGAGTCTACTTGAAGATGAAGATCGTCAAGAAGACTTAGGTATCTAGTTTAGAGTTTGTGTTTTAGATCCATATTTGTAAAGCTTAGTTTAGTTGATATGCTCAAGTGCACAAAACACACACGTTTCATGATTTGGTTTTTGGTTTTCATGAATAATAGATCAAAACAAGTTTACCTTATACCTATGTATATTAGATATGTTCTAGATATACATACATGCTTTAAACTTGCTAGACAAACTTATTTTGACTATCCTATTCATGTTTTGGAAAATTCTAGTTTGATAAAATACAAGTTTTGTTTTTGATAAAATTGGCAAGACACAAAAATGAATTGATATGATTGATATATGTCTTGAAATTTTTATCACAAGTTTGGTTATCAAAGTAAAATGATAAAACAAGTTTTAGAAAAACATATTTTTAGAAAAACAGTTTTTATTGTGATTAAAACTATTTTTTAGATTTACTGTGAATTTATGGGATTTTTATTGAGTGAAAAGACCTATTTTCAAATCCCGTATCTGTGCAGAACTGAGGACTGGCTGACAGGCCAAGTCGATCGACCGGACCGGTCGACCGCACCATAGGCCGGTCGACCGGGACGGTCGACCGACGTGCACAAGTCTGTGCACGTTTTGGAGTCTCTGGGACGGTCGACCGGGCCGGTCGACCGAGATGAGAGTTCTGCTCTCAGGATGTTTCGGTCGACCGGGCCGGTCGACCGCTATTGCCCAACGGTCACATTTTTGACCGTTGGCGGTCGACCGGACCGGTCGACCGGCAGTCTGTCAGACTGCCAACTCAGCCTAACGGCTAGTTTTGTATAGGGGCTATATAAACCCCATCTCTTTGGGGATTTTGGCCAAGTTTTTTAAGAGAAAAATTTTCAGTTTTCTGAAGTGTTTAAAAGAGTTTTAAAAGAGTTTTTGGGGCTTTAAAACTTCTCATCTTTATTTGTTTTGGGTTTTTGGAAATCAAAGAAAACTAGGTTTTGGGATTTTTGATTTGGTATTTCATTTTCTATCATATACAAGAGATTCCCAAGTAGTTTTTCTTTGTTGCTTGTTTCCAAAAACACTTTGATTCCACACTTGAGCTATATCTTCTATCCTAAACTATTAGGATCTTGTTTTTGTGATAAAAGATAAGAGAAAAAGAAAGAGAAGTGTTTGAGGTTGTTTGTTGTAAACCTCATTGCTGTAAACACCCTTATATTTGTGAATCCCTCTTCGGTAGAGGTGATCGGGTGATTGTGTTGTGGATCCCTCTTAGGTAGAGGTGGAGTTTGGTTGTGAGCCTCTTCGGTAGAGGTGTGTGGATTGGTTGTTGTATTGGCTACGGGCCTAACCCCTCGGTTGCGAGGAGGTTGTTGTTGAGAGAGGAGTTTGGTACTCCTAAAGTTGTAAGAAATCCTCTTCGGTAGAGGTTCCCTCGGTGGGAGTTGAGATAGTGGAAATCCTACACGGTGGTGTAGGCGGGGATGTAGAGCAAGGTGCTCGAACCTCGAAACAAATCTTGGTGTTTGCGTTTTGATCCATTGTCTCTCTAACTCTCTCTCTTTACATTTGTGCAAAGCATCATTTCATACAAGCATCATACTTTCATAGCATTCATATTATATACATTGCTTGTGTTGCCTTGCATCTTTCATATTGTAATTTATTCTTGATTGCTTGGCTTGATTGTGTGTGCACATATTTCTTATTGCTTGGATTGCTTGTGTGTGTGTGCCTAACTTGTACTCATCCAACAAGAGCTTCACATAGCGCCTCAACCCATTTCAAGGGGAATCAAGGGGAGTTAGTCCAGAGCCTCGCAAGGGGAATTCGGCTACACTTGTTGTATTGTATTAGTTTGTGCATAATTTGCATTAGCTTCCGCATTTAGCGCACTTAGTTTGCATTGAGTTTCTTAGATTAGCAATTACACCTATTCACCCCCCCTCTAGGTGTTTTTTCAATTGGTATCAGAGCTAGTGCTCCTGATATTAGGCTTAACATCCTAGGAGTGAGATCCATTTGCTTGCTAATCTCATTTGCATTTGTTTGTTTGCACATTCATATATAGTTTACAATGGA
This sequence comes from Agave tequilana, assembly GCA_038442645.1. Taxonomy (NCBI): domain Eukaryota; kingdom Viridiplantae; phylum Streptophyta; class Magnoliopsida; order Asparagales; family Asparagaceae; genus Agave; species Agave tequilana. The sequence continues at coordinate 85,254 of JAVJIF010010900.1, read as the reverse complement.
CTTCATGACCCCTCCTAGCTTTGACCCTTCCAACATTGATGTTTGGAAGTATAGGATGTCCATGTACCTAAAGACCCTAGGTTTGCATGTCTTCCTTGCCGCCACCAAGAGATGTTATCTTGGTGATGGTAATCATATAGGGGCCAATGCACAAGCCCTAGAGGCCATTAGAAGCACTCTTCCTAAAGATTATCTCTTATGTGTTTCTAACTTTGATTCCGCCTTTGCAGTGTGGAACAAATTGACAACAACCACCACCTCCAAGCTTCAAGTGCCAAATCAACCGGAGGAATTTAGTGGAGAATCCGATTCTCAATGCTTCATGGTCCAAGGGAATGACTCCCTTGAGGTACATTCGGAACCCCACTATGATAGTGATGATTGTTCTAGTTCTTCAAATGATCATATTGATGTCCATGCTATAAATGAAGAACTTTCAATTGTTTGTGAAAAACTTATAGAAAAATATAAGATTTTGAAAAAGAAAAGTCTAGGAATTGAAAATGAAAATAAGTGTTTACAATCTAGACTTGATGTTGTTTTGCAAGAGAAAGAGGAGATTGCTAATGAAAGGGATTCATTAAAATCTCAACTTGGTCTTGCACTTAAAGAAAATGAGTTTTTGAAAAATAAAAATGATTGCCATGTTCTTTTGAAGAAAAATGAAAACTTGTCTTTAAAAATTGATTTTGTTTTAAAAGAGAATGTTAATTTGAAAAACAAAATCATTTCTATTTCCAATGATTTAAATGTTTGCTTAGAGAAGAATATTGTTTTGCAAAATAAGATGGATGCACATGTTTGCCATGCTAGTGTAGCCTCTTCATCTAGTCTACCTAATGCATGTACCTCTTCTTCTAAGATTAATGATGATATTTGCATGTTAAAGAAGAAGGTAGATTGTTTGGGCTCCACTATGAGCCAATGTGCCATGAACCACACTCGCTTGGAATCCTTGGTTCGAAAGAAACAAGTTCCAACTTTTATGCATGCACACCCATCACGGCATACACATGCTTCACACGGACACCATCAACACAAGTATGCTCATGTGTACACATGTACACACTGTGGCCGAAAAGGCCATCTTGCTAAATTTTGTTTTGATAGATTACATACTACTAATTTAGCAAAGAAATTTGTTTGGGTTAGAGAAGGGACTAACCCCCATGGACCCAACAAGATGTGGGTACCAAAGACCACCCCTCCTATTATTTTTGATGTAGGTGTGGGCTCTCACATGACGTGAGAGTGATAGCACCTTGGAGTGGATGCGTTCCGGACTTCATGGAAATCAAATTGGATGCATCACTTTCAAGGGAAGATTTGGTGGAGATGACCACCATGTTTTGGAGACAAGGAGAGTTGCTTCTTCGGTTTGGTAACAATCCTTTACTTCCATTTATTGTTTACATGCTTTCCATGTTTTAATGTTTATAGCATGTTTTTGATGTCTATGGATTAGTATGTTCATTCCATGTTTATTAGATCCTTGACATACATGTATAGTATTTGAGACACATATGCTTATATGAACCCATATTTAGTGTTCTCACTTTTGTTTAAGCTATATTGTACATCATGAATCTAATACATGTGAATTTACATAGTAATCATGTTTTAGTTTTATCATGATGACTTTTATATTTGTTTTGATGCTTCATGTTTTGAATATATGTTTAAGTGTTAGTTTTCATTAAGACTAGTTATATACTTGTACATAGAGTGGGCTACAAATAAATCTATATATGTTGAGCTTGATTGCTTATTTGAACCCATTAGATGTGCTAGTATAGTCTAGTTTTGATGATTCATACATTTTAAACTTGTATTCCATTTTTGAATTTGTTTTATGATTGTGTGTTTCACTTCATGTATATGTTTGTATTGCCAAACTTTAAGATATACATGTATACCCCTTGAGTCATTTGCCGTTCATGCAAATCTATATTTGGACTCAATTGTGTTTAGGGATATGTATGTATACTTCATGTTTGACAATTCATACATATACCTTGAAATGAAATTTGTTGTGATGAAAGTTTAGTTTTTCATGTTTCATGTATTTATGTTTAACTTCATGTATATGTCCATCTAGTTCAAACTAATCTTATACATATACATCTTTTTGAGCCACGTGCCTTCATGAATATTCATTTAGTGGACTCGTTGAGTTTTGGATATGTATGTATATTTTAGCTTGTATTAGACATACATATGCCTTGAAGATTAAATAAGGAGTTTTATATGATTTTTCATGTTTTTGATGGAATTATGTTTTAAGAAATAATTGAGCTTAATGAAATATTTTTCATGATTATGATCTTCACATATTATTTGTACACTCATATCTATTGCTCATGTTTTGTTTCTCATGAGTTATGCTTTATTGGTTAGAGTGATGACTATCATGTGAATTTCAATTTTGTTTTATTCCTTACTTGAAGGATTTCGTGCTAGTTAACAAGTTTTTCATTTAACTAGTTGCGGTGTTCTTCATTTTTGTAGTGATTTTCAAACAAAACTACACTTTCAAATCCATCTTTGAAAACCCCTACCTTCAAAGGGCGGTAGGATGGGAGATCATGTTCATGTATGCCCTAAATTGAAAATCTTTAAAACTTGAATTATGATTGGGTGGTAGAGAATATGATGTATACACTTGAACTTATTGTTATGTCAATTGGTATCATTGAACTCTTTCAATTGGTATCATTTTGATTTTCTTGTATACTCATATATGTTTTGTATGTATGTATGCTTTAAATTCCAAGTATATCAATTTCTATTGGTATCTATTTTTCATACATATATATGTTTGTGTTTATGCTAGTGCTTGAGTTTCAATTTTGTTTAAATTGATTACTTTTAAATTGTTATCAAGACTATGCATGTCTTTAGTTTGTTTTTCATAAAGGGGGAGAAAATTTGATTTTGTATTTCAATTGGTATTTGTACTCCCACTCTTTATGATTAAAAGTTGTTATTTTGAACATATGATATCAACATCAAATTTGTTTATATATTTTCAAAATGAAATATATTCTTACAATTGGTATCAAAATTTGAGTTTTGACATTCAAAATTTGTTATGTTGTTTTACAATTGGTAATTTGTTATGTTTAATTACAATTGGTATCTCAAAATGTTGTTTAAAGAAAATATTCAAAGTTTTGATTTGTATTTCCTATATGCAAGGAGAGCTTAACATCTCTCTTACATATAGATTCATGTTGAGTATATTATAAATTGAGGAGCTTGACAACTCTTCTTTATATGATATACGTGTGTAGGGGGAGCTTCACATCTCCTCTTATGCATTACATAATATGTGTTATGTGAATTGGGGCTTGTCATCCTTTCTTCATGTAATGCATATGTGTAGGGAAGCTAACTTAGCGTCTTCCTCTTCATGAATGTATATAGCATATAACATATATTGATCCTTGTTTATTGATATCAAGATACTTCATTGACATATTTTTTTTAATTGATATCATGTTTGTAGTCACCCCTTATTGACCTTGTTTTTGTTTTAGACAAAAAGGGGGAGAACATTGTTTTATTGTTTTGATTGACTTAAAAAGGGGAGAAAGACTTTTACCCCTCATTTATTATTTGGATTGTTTAACCCCTTCTTGATCTTTTTGTTTGACAAAAAGGGGGAGAAAAATTTGTTTGATTTGATTTTACTTTGTTTACCCCTTTGTTGATGATTGACAAAAAGGGGGAGAATTATTTGAGAGTTTAACATGCATATATAAAACTCAAATTACTTCTATGCATGATTGGTACATGTTTTTTATATGCATGCTTATGTTTTATATGCATATATTATGTTTTAATCTCAAGAATATTAAGTTTAATTGATATATAGAGTTTGCTTTGTAATTGGTATCTAGAGCTTATTTTGTTTTGAATATTCCATTTGATATCTAGAACCATTTATTATTTATGCATATGCATGTTTCATGTTTAATACTAATTGCATATATTTATTGTTTATCCCTATGCATGAGTTAAGGGGGAGCTTCCTTGAAGCTTATCTTTAATCCATGCATATATAACTCCATGAGTTTTGTCATCATCAAAAAGGGGGAGATTGTTGGCCCAATGGCCTTCCACTCTAGTTTTGATGATGATCAACACTCATGTAGTTATGTTTACTAATATTCTTGTGTTTCTAAGTTTCAGATCATTAACAGGATATTAGGTTGGTGATTAGCTTCAACAAGATGATTAGAAGCTATTCATGATGATTCCGGTGCCAAAGCTTAAAGATCATACCTTTGCACTTGGAGAATCACGGAGTTTGGACCGAGTCTACTTGAAGATGAAGATCGTCAAGAAGACTTAGGTATCTAGTTTAGAGTTTGTGTTTTAGATCCATATTTGTAAAGCTTAGTTTAGTTGATATGCTCAAGTGCACAAAACACACACGTTTCATGATTTGGTTTTTGGTTTTCATGAATAATAGATCAAAACAAGTTTACCTTATACCTATGTATATTAGATATGTTCTAGATATACATACATGCTTTAAACTTGCTAGACAAACTTATTTTGACTATCCTATTCATGTTTTGGAAAATTCTAGTTTGATAAAATACAAGTTTTGTTTTTGATAAAATTGGCAAGACACAAAAATGAATTGATATGATTGATATATGTCTTGAAATTTTTATCACAAGTTTGGTTATCAAAGTAAAATGATAAAACAAGTTTTAGAAAAACATATTTTTAGAAAAACAGTTTTTATTGTGATTAAAACTATTTTTTAGATTTACTGTGAATTTATGGGATTTTTATTGAGTGAAAAGACCTATTTTCAAATCCCGTATCTGTGCAGAACTGAGGACTGGCTGACAGGCCAAGTCGATCGACCGGACCGGTCGACCGCACCATAGGCCGGTCGACCGGGACGGTCGACCGACGTGCACAAGTCTGTGCACGTTTTGGAGTCTCTGGGACGGTCGACCGGGCCGGTCGACCGAGATGAGAGTTCTGCTCTCAGGATGTTTCGGTCGACCGGGCCGGTCGACCGCTATTGCCCAACGGTCACATTTTTGACCGTTGGCGGTCAACCGGACCGGTCGACCGGCAGTCTGTCAGACTGCCAACTCAGCCTAACGGCTAGTTTTGTATAGGGGCTATATAAACCCCATCTCTTTGGGGATTTTGGCCAAGTTTTTTAAGAGAAAAATTTTCAGTTTTCTGAAGTGTTTAAAAGAGTTTTAAAAGAGTTTTTGGGGCTTTAAAACTTCTCATCTTTATTTGTTTTGGGTTTTTGGAAAATCAAAGAAAACTAGGTTTTGGGATTTTTGATTTGGTATTTCATTTTCTATCATATACAAGAGATTTCCCAAGTAGTTTTTCTTTGTTGCTTGTTTCCAAAAACACTTTGATTCCACACTTGAGCTATATCTTCTATCCTAAACTATTAGGATCTTGTTTTTGTGGAAAAAGATAAGAGAAAACGAAAGAGAAGTGTTTGAGGTTGTTTGTTGTAAACCTCATTGTTGTAAACACCCTTATATTTATGAATCCCTCTTCGGTAGAGGTGATCGGGTGATTGTGTAGTGGATCCCTCTTAGGTAGAGGTGGAGTTTGGTTGTGAGCCTCTTCGGTAGAGGTGTGTGGATTGGTTGTTGTATTGGCTACGGGCCTAACCCCTCGGTTGCGAGGAGGTTGTTGTTGAGAGAGGAGTTTGGTACTCCTAGAGTTGTAAGAAATCCTCTTCGGTAGAGGTTCCCTCGGTGCGAGTTGAGATAGTGGAAATCCTACACGGTGGTGTAGGCGGGGATGTAGAGCAAGGTGCTCGAACCTCGAAACAAATCTTGGTGTTTGCGTTTTGATCCATTGTCTCTCTAACTCTCTCTCTTTACATCTGTGCAAAGCATCATTTCATACAAGCATCATACTTTCATAGCATTCATATTATATACATTGCTTGTGTTGCCTTGCATCTTTCATATTGTAATTTATTCTTGATTGCTTGGCTTGATTGTGTGTGCACATATTTCTTATTGCTTGGATTGCTTGTGTGTGTATGCCTAACTTGTACTCATCCAACAAGAGCTTCACATAGCGCCTCAACCCATTTCAAGGGGAATCAAGGGGAGTTAGTCCAGAGCCTCGCAAGGGAAATTCGGCTACACTTGTTGTATTGTATTAGTTTGTGCATAATTTGCATTAGCTTCCGCATTTAGCGCACTTAGTTTGCATTGAGTTTCTTAGATTAGCAATTACACCTATTCACCCCCCCTCTAGGTGTTTTTTCAAAATGAATCTTCCCAAATCATGTGGTTAAAGCTAACATGGTTTCCCAAATTCGTGCATGTATCGTACGTGGTTTAGCATAATTTTTTTTTGCATGGCTCGAATATACTTTAATGTATAAATCGGTATCACTTTCAATTAATATCATTTCTCTTTTTAAGTTATGCATTAGTTTTGTGATTGTTTCAAACAGGGAGAGAACTTTCTTGATTTAAATTTTAAGTGGTATCTCATTCTCTACTTTTCGAGAAAATATTTTATATGCTCAAATTTTCAATTGGTATCAATTATCAAACTTGGTATCTATTTTTCAAAATCATTTAGGATTTCAAAATTTTTTCATGGGCTTTCACTTTCTATTCAATTAGTATCATATTTAAACTTTCAATTGGTATCAAAATATTGTTTTGCAAATTGGTATTTATTTTGGTGTATAAATTATTTTAAATTTTCAATTGATATTTCTAGTTTTCCAGTTGATATCAATTTTTGTTTTATAATTAGTATCTTACAACTATTATCCTTTCAATTGGCATTCTTAGTTTGTTTTTACAATTAATTCCTTTTGATATTTATTGCCTATATACATATGTATAGAGGGAGTTTAATATCTCCATCTATACATCGTATATTATGCTTTTATGGGTTAGGGTTTAGTTATCTCTTCTCTGTGTAATATATATATACAGGAGGAGTTAACTTCATGTCTCCTTTCTTCATAGATTTATATCGCATATACATGTACTTTATTTTGTGTACCTTTTTGATGAATTGACAAAAAGGGGGAGAGAAATTAGAGTTTATATATGCATACTTGTATTCTATGTTTCCATATATGTGTTTATATTCGTTCATGATTTGTTTGGTGTATGAGATTGTATTGAATATTTATATGTTTTAGGTTATGCATGAGTTAAGAGGAAGCTTTTATAAAGCATTTCTCTATTCATGCATATATAACTCCATGAGTTTTGTTATCATCAAAAAGGAAGAGATTGTAGGCCCAAAGGCCCTTCACCCTAGTTTTGATGATGACTAACTCATGTAGTTATAATTACTAATGATCTTATTATGTTTAAGTTTTAGCAATTGATCAAGATCTTAGTTGGTTTTTAGCTTCACTGAAGCTAACATATGATGATTCAAGAGCCCAAGATTATAGAACATATCTAGTTGTAACCCCCCGTTCCTGTAATACGTACTTAAGTACGTATTCAGATTTTTTTGATAATATTTTTTGACTTACTTCTCGTACATGTTTTTGTTTTATAATTATTTATGCGATTGTTTTACATTGGATCTGGATTTGTGGACTCAGAGTCAGTCATAGTCTGAACCGACGACCCCATCCTAGTGTATTGCTCGATTTGGTCTTTTTAGTTATCAAATTTGATCGGTTTCAGTTTCAAACATTATTTTCTAATTTTTTAGATTTTTCATATTTTTTGGAATTTTTTCGAATTAAATTACAAAATCTTCAAAATTGGCGTCAACTAGTATCGTTGGCGATTCCAGAATTTCTAATTTACAAATAGAGTTAAATTTCTAAAATATGCTTTCACATTATTTCTTAGAATCACATTTTCTATCTTAGTGCATTTTTAGGGATTTTTTTGAGTTTATCGATGTTCAGCCAGTTTTAGTGTCAACTAGTATTTTGGTGTCGACCAATATCACAGGTAGATTTTAGAATTTTTATTTTGAAAATAGGAATGAACGTCTGAAATCTGATTTCATTATGTGCATTAAAATAGTATTTATTATTTTTAAGAATTTTTGAAGATCTTTTCGAGTTTCTCTATTTTTGGCTTTTTCCATATTTTTGGTATTTTCCTAGATCTGGGATATATATCCGGATATTTTCTCTTCTTTCTTCTTTGTTTTATCTTTTACTCTCCTTCACATCTTGTTCCCTCTTTTTCTTTTTTTCTTTTTTCTTTTTTCCTTTTTCTCCACCACAAACCTAAAATAACTTCCCCCAAAATATCTTCTCCTTTTATTTTTCCCTACCATCTTCTTTCTTCTTCCTTTTTCTTTTTTCTTTTCTTTCTTCTCCCTTGGCCAATGACAGCACCTTCCCTCCTCCTTCTCCCTCTCAAATTGTCCTTACTCTTTCTCTCCAGCATTTCTCTTCCTCTACCTCTAAATTTCACTCCCTCACTCCCAATTTTACTCTCCCTTACATCTCTCTCTATCTCTCACCATCTCTCCCTTCCGCCTCCACCAGACCAGCCATGCCACCACATCCGGTGCCTCCCACCTCTGACAGGGGAACACAAATTCTTGCCACCTCCTTTACAATCACCAATACCAACAAACACCACTCCCCATCTCCTCCCCTTTTCTCTCCTCCAACTTCTCTATTACCTCCTTCAACCCCACCACTTCATCAATTTCATCACCACCCACCACCAAATACTCCTCCCTCTCCTCCTTCTCCACCACCACCTCTCTACCATTATACCACCAAACACCCCTTACTCTTCCATCTCATCCTCATTCATAACCACCCCCAATCACGTCCACCATCTCCTTCTACATATCCTTCTTCACCACCGCCCAAAGAGGGCCACCCTTCATTTCCCCCTCTCCTCCTAGCCGGCAGCGCCTCCTGGCCAACGGTGCCTCCCCTGGCCGGTGCGACCAGGGTTGTTGGGGCCCCTGGCCACCTGGTCGTGAGCCTAGGTCACGGCCAAATAGGTCGTGACCATCCCTCTCTCTCCTGTTGTCTTTCTCTCTCCTATATCTCTCTCTATTTTTTTCACTTTCTTGATTCTCTCTCCTCTCTCTTACACTCTCTCTATATATTTTATTATATATTGGTGGCATGCATGTGTCCTTGGGATTCCAGATTTCATAGCGTTTTCTAAAATTTAGGCGAGTGGTCTCAAGTCACTTTGTGTTTTCCAACTTCGTTGGGTCGACCTGTATTTTATTTTGTATTTTGAGATTGATTTGTATTTTATATTGGACTACACCCTTATACTTGTATATGGCTGAGCGCCCAGGATTGTACATGTATTATCGTGTGATGAATGTTTGTACTAGGATAGTTTTTTTCCTGACATATACCATGCCTGAGATGTATTCTTTTAATGCGTTATACCATGCGTGGCTGACCCTTCATGGTCGTTTAGCCTTCGGGCTCTACACTCATTATTTTGGCTTCACCACTCTATGATAGTCTAGTTATTATCCTGTATATATGTATGCATGTGCAGTACTAACATTGCAGGTACCGTTGCACAGACTCTGGGTTTCTGCCCACTTCCATGATGGCTACCCCATAGGTTTTTGGTTTGCACCCTTATAGGTTTCATGGTATCTACCGAGAGTGCGCTGAGACCCCGGGCATACTCTAGCCTTTGGGCTCTCGTCCACTTCCTTGAAAGAGAAGTGCACATAGACCATCAGGTCGATCATGCTCCGCCCGGTAGGTATGCTTAGCGCTCAACGCTTTATCACTAAACTCGCCTAGGTAGAACTCTGTCGGATTTTAAACTCGTATTTTAAGCCGAGTCATCCCAGTAGCTCCACCAAACGCTTTAGTGATTAAACACTGTATGTTGTCCGTATTTCCAGCTTGCTTAGCTTCGCTTGGATGTTCCCTTGCTTGATAATTGCCTACTTGACAGTTTATCTATTCTTCTATTAATGGTTGTGAAGAGTTTGAAATCTTTCTTATACTATTTTTTAGAGACTGCATGATTTTTGGTATTCGTACCGATCTCTTATATCCGTACTATTTTCCAATATTGCTGGACATGCTTTCACTTAATGTGCTAATATTTATCATACTATCTCTTGACACCTACCTGATATCACCTATCCCCTGTTATTCTATCACCTGACATCAGACATGACATACTTGATTCTTAAAATTATCATGACACGGGAATGATGACCTAGCATCTTGTTATATCCTGATATATTCCAGTACAAACCGTACTCCTAATACACATGTACTTCTGATACTCCTAACTTCTTCTTGCTCACTCTCGTAATCTGATAATTATAAAAAAGGACAACTTACATCAGGTTGGAGAAACTGACGGCTATCAATATATATTCGTATTTACAATAGTATTAGGTATGTTGTGCAACTAAAATATTCAGTTCGGCCTAACGGCCTCCAGAGGACCGAGGGGAGCGCTGGCTCTCTATGTTTATAGTACTATCCTGAAAGGGCATCCTATAAGACCCTCCTGAAAGCCACGTGGTAGGTTTCGCACTCCAGCAACGGAACAAACCTGGGCTGTGGTCCCAGGTTTGCATGGGGCCTACTATAAATATTGTTCGTTGATACTCCCATTGGTTTCAATAACAATCTTACTTTACTCAGGTATGGATATATATGTGCTGGGATGCTAGTCCACATACCTAGACATCTGAGTACGATAAGTAATAATAATAAAAGATGCCAATTAATAATTCGTTGTTTGTTTTACAATTCGAGTCGTATGGACTTAGTTTAAGATAAAGATATATGGTATATAAATGAGGGTTTCCTTGTTTGGATTACTCCTTCAGCATACTTATTTCATGAAGTCGTAAACTGGGTTATGCTGCTAGTTTTACCGTATTTGCTTTCATCAAATTTTTCTTCAGATTTCTTGTTTTATTATTATTATTACTATTATATTCTATGTATACATCATGGCTTACCACTTATGTTCTATTCCACCAGTCTCCTCTTCCTATCATATTATATCATGCATGTTCCTTTCTTTATATCACAACAGTATATTTCATCGATTACTATCTCTCTGCCTTCTCCTGTATGTCCGTGCTCACGACATAATTTTCAATACATGCCCTTTTGATTCAGATTTATCGATACACATGTGCTTGTCCCTGCCCGCCACTTGGCATTCACCACACCACTCGTTGGGGAGTTTCTGACTCCCTGGGTCTGCATTCAAGATCTCGGAGCTTGGAACTTGTGGTTTCTCCCAATTGCTGATCAGAGATGCGCAGCTGAAGCGTGGATCATCGGCAGACCATCTGAGGCCCTATCCTTCCAGGCCTCTTGCTTGGCTCTAGAGTTTTTTTTTTGTGACTCGTGAGCACCTTTGTACTATTCATACATGTATATCTCTTTGTATTCTTGCATTTGCACCTATCGGTGATGTAATATTCTTGTAATATGGTGTCACATCCTGTGATAACTTTCTAATTGTACTCATATGTTGGAATGTGTAATGCACCGCGTGATTTCATACTCGAATTCTTGCTTGTACTGATGCTTAGCGTATATAAGTGTGGGTATTTTTGATCTATGTATATATGTCACAGTAACGTCTCTATACCCGCGAGATCGGGGCATTACAGGGTGGTATCAGAGCCTAGGCTCTCACATCCTCAGTACAACCAGTCGGCAAATTAATGCTAAAGAAATAAGTAACTAGAATGCTGAGTCCTAAGTTATACAATCCAACTATAAATACAGAGTTATCTATTTTCTCTTGCTAATCCTTCTTGAATTCTGAAGTTCTCCCATCCTTTCATACTTCAGTTTATTCTTAGACCAACTCGAGCATGAAAATATAGGGAAACCATAATGGTTCTGGTTCTTCTTAAGGTGGCCCTTGTGGAGAAAGTGTTCATTTAAGGCGATTTCGGCAAAATATAATGGAAACTAATATAAACAGATGGAGATTATGCACCAAAGATTATTGATGACACTCCACGAGCAGAGGCTAGGGAATATCTCTGAAATTAGAAAATTGCAGCCATTTGTATTTTTGGTATCGAGAAGCCGTTGGATGCAGAATAATTGTTTATAGAAGTAGCAAACTTTATAAGGGCAGTCTGAATCCCAGATGAGGACCAAGTGAAAGTCGCTAAGATACACCTAAGAGATGTAGTAAGAACCTGATGGTTAGTAGAGAAAGCAAAACTGGAAAAGCCAATCACGTGGGACTAGTTCTCGAAGAGTTTCTACGAGAGATTCTTTCAATATGGCATAAAAAGAGATGAAAGAACAATTTATTAAATTACAGTAGGAGGATCGAATTGTAGACAAGTATGCTGCAAAGTTCCTGAGACATAGTCGGTTTGCGCCATACATAGTAGCTGATGAGAAGAACCAAGCAAGTAGATTCCAGCAAGACCTGAAGATGAAGATTAAGATATTCCTTATACCCCAGCAGCTCAAGACATATCCTCAGATTTTCACCATTGCTCGAGAGTTAGAATGGGATCTGGAGAAGAAAAATCAGGATAAAATGTAGATGAATTTGACAGAGCGACCTCTCAGTTTATGGAAGGTGAAGACCCCTGGATACACCGCTAGCTAGCAACCACTCAAACCTTGCCCTCAACATATGATATGTGGGTACTGTCTGAAGCCGATGAACTTATAGCGCAACTGCCAGAAAACTTATGAATTATACTTTGTGCGTAAGTCCGGAGATCATTTGAAGAGTGATTGCTCGTTCAAGAAGGCAGAGAATACTGCACCGATCCGATCAACACATCCAATACCACCATTTGGAGATAATATAGAACCTACTGGCAGAAGTACCTCGCTTCATCCATAGCAACAAGCATGTAGTCATGCACAAAGGAGACCAAAAGCAAGCAAAATACACATAATGGGGGTGAATAGGTGTTATGTTAATCAAAAGCAAGTTAAAAACTATTTATGATGAATGATGCAAACCGGTCAAGCCGAATTCCCCATGAATGGCTTTAGAACTTCTTCTCTTAATTCCTCTAGATTATAAGTTGAGATGCTCAATTGCCTCCCTGTTGAGATGAGTAAAGACCGATAATGAAAGTGATGAAATGAAAATAATAATAGTATACAAGATGAACAACAACACAAGTATTAATAATGACAAGCAATAGAGAGTAAGACATAAGCAATCACAAATACAAAGAATTTGTTTCGAGATACGACCCACCGCTCTACGTCCTCGGCTTCACCACTATTAAGGATTTTACTATCCACTAAAGGATCTGATTGAGGCTAAACCTGCACAAAAAATACGAGATTATAGAACTTAAGAAAGAATATGTGCAAGTGCTCAATTCTTCCGCTATAGCAAGTGGCTATGCGGGTCGTGATCCACAAGGAGGGTTTGCGATTGAAGCTTTACAGTTCTTTATTAAAATCGTTAAGAAAATAAGCGAAAGTTCTTCTCTGTTTTAAAGTTATAAAAATGGAAAAAGAAAGTATAGTTAAAGTTAGTAGAAAATGGAGGATGAAGAAGTTGGAAAATTCAGAAAACAAAAGAAAGCGATTATGTACAATGAAGTGGAAAGAAGAATGAAAACGATTTGGAAGAAGTGGTTGGTGATCTAAACTAAGAAAGAAAAGAAAGAAATAAAAGTGAAGAGATACTTACCTAGGTTGATTGATGACTTACTTGGAAACCTTTTTGCAAGTTCTACTTTTTTGCTTCGGAGGCGTTCAACGCATAGATCATAAACTCGAGCTCGGTCCCCGTGCACATTATATCGTCAAGCACAAGAAGAACGAAGTGATGCGGATCTTGGAAGAGGAGAACGTCTTCATGAACTATCGCTGGCTCTCACGTAGCTTTGTTATACTTGCTTTGGTATTCACTTGTACACTCAACAAATACAACCAAGGTAAAGTAGAAGAGGAAGAGGAAAGAAAAACAAATGCAAAGTAAAGCAGAATAGAAAACAAACAAAGCATTTACCTTTATTACTTGCTGAGACAATGAAAGAAAGGAGTAGGGTACATCGTCGGTGTCACTCTCAACATCAGCCCTCTCTCTTACTTACATGAATCTTCTTCTACCCTAAGTTACATACAAATTACATAAAAAGAAAGACTAAAAACCTAAACTAAGAAATGAAAACTAAGCTAAATCCTAATATGCATTGGCCTCCCTTTTTAGCACAAAGAATGGCCTTTTATAGGCAAAAAACCCTAACCATAGGATCCCGGGGAGGTCGGGGGAGCAAACGCTCCCCCTAACTCCCCAACAAAGCCGCGGAAACGCGGCTTGGGCCACGTTTCCGCGGCCAGGGTGTGGCCAGGTGGCCACACCCTGTTGGTGGGTCACAATGGGAGTTCCTTCTGCCTTTATCCTCAGTTGGTTTCTTCGTTTAAGTCCCAGATTCTAACAAAATGGCCTTGGATTCTTGGCTTTAACTGATCGATTCTGAGAGGATTCTTCTCAACCGGTTTCAACCTCTTGATTTTGCCCTGATTTAGTGTGTGCGAATTAATTCTGATTTAATTCAGAATTCTGGTGGGCTTTTGGGCTCATTTCTCTTCATCTCCTTAAGGATTGGGCCTGCAAATAAATTAAACAATTAATTAGGACAATGCAGGCTTTTATTCTATAATAAGCATGGAAATATGATATTAAATATGCAACATTAGCGACCAATCACACCCCCATACCTATCTTTTGCTCGTCCTCGAGCAAAACAACTAAACTATACTAAGGATTATTAGACCACTTTCGCAGGTCACGCGATTGCACTGAGCATGTGCAACAAGCCGTTAAACCTCTAGGTTTCCCCTAGAGGACGAGTTTTGTCTCGTGAGGGTTTTCAGCGGATTGCACCCACAAAATCCATAAAGAAAGGGAAACAAAGAGTTAGTATTTTTGAAAAGCATTTTGAAAGAGAAAAATATTTGAAATATAATTGTAAGATCTAAGCAATCTATAAGTTATAGAAAGTCAAATTTTTCATTCCTAAACTTAGTCTCTATTCGAAAATTTGTTATCAATCAAAGTAAGGAGTCAAATTGTGCTTCTCATCTATTCTGTTACTTTACCCTAAGTCATATGCACCTTGTGAATGTGAAAATTTTGACTAAGGGTTCATTAACTCTAACTCTTATGCCTTATTTATTTTTATATATATACTTTTTTTTGTGGTAATATTCCTTAGTTTTATTAGGCTTTCTAATCTGCCCATGTAATGAGCCTTTAATCGATGACTCCCAAATCAAACGGTCTTAGGGCACCAGGTGAGAAAACAGCCCCAAGGACTTAAGGACTCGAGCAAACAAGGCCACAAAACTAAGGATTCTATTATATGAATCCCTTTTAGGCGTGAATACTTATGCTTTATTAGGCACAAATACCCAGCTTAATCAGAGGATCTAATTATCTTTCGCATAAATACTAAGGCTTGCTTAGGCCAAAGCACCTAGCTAATCAATAATTAGATTTATTTATTTCTTTTATTTTTTTCTCAAACTTATCTAATCATCTTTCGCATAAATACTAAGGCTTGCTTAGGCCAAAGCACCTAGCTAATCAATAATTAGACTTATTCATCATTATTTTTATTTTTTTATTTTTATAAGGCATAAGAATCTTTGTTTTTGAACCCTAAGTGTGTAAGTGTATGAAGTGTGCATATTTCATCAAGGTAAAGATCAAGACCAAATTACTTTGACAAATTATCTTCCTAACTCTAAAAATCAAACAAATAATCTTATTTTGACCAAGTATAAGAAATCCTAATTTGGATTTTCCTATTCCTTAAAATTAACTTAATTCTTACAAAAATAAGTCAAAATATTGTTTCTATTTTTCAAAAAGTTTTTAAAAGTAAAGAAAAATGTTAATCTTAAATATATTTTTTTTTAATTTTAAAGAAAAAGAAAAGTTATGTTAGACCCTCCCCCACACCTATCTCATGCATTGTCCTCAATGTATGAATTAATGCATAGATGCATGAAAAAGACGACAGGGAAGGAAATGTTACCTTAAGGTGGTGGTTCCGGTGGTGGTCTGATTGGTCCACGAAACGCGGCCCAATCAACTTTCTTCGGTCTCGGAGGAACCCACCAGAAATATCTTTAATATAACCCATTAAAAAGATGTATCCATCAAGGATCTTTATTAAATATTGTACCCCATCTAATTTTCATATTTCATAATTGATTTCGGAGTCGAATTTATCAACCACCTCGTCCCAGAATGGAGTATGAAATGATGGAACAGTTGACTTGGACTCAGGAAGGACAGGAACTAACACCGACTCAGGAAGGTGACTTAAGTCAAGTAAAGGTTCAGGAGTCGAAATAGGTTCAGAAATTGGATCCAAGTCAAGAAGTTGAAACTCCAGTCCACATGTATTTTCCAACAATGGAATGTGACCTAATATGGGTGATTCCAGTTCAGGAATGATAGGTGGAGGAATCAAAACTGACTCTAAAATATTACTCAAGTTTGGTAACAAAACGGGAGTCAAGATTGATTCAGAAAGTTGAACTGGATCACAGATTTGGGAATCTAGGTCACATATCTCATTGAGTTCAATATCAAAAATTGGAGAACTTGCCAATTTGTCAATAGGATCTTCAAAAGTGTAAAGTTGGTCAAGTTCAACATGATCCTCAAAGATAGGTGATTCAATTTCTTTATGAATTTGTACAGGATCCAATGTTGACTCCGGGAAAAGATTGAAGTCAGGCGAAGATACCGGAGTCATAATCAAATCAGGAAATAGAATTGAATCACTAAGTTGGGGTTTAGGATCATAATCATTTTCAAGTTCTATTTCAGGAAAAGGAAAACTTGCTAAACTGTCAATATCTTTTTCAAAATTTGGAGTTTGGGCAAGTTTAAGTGGTTGTGCTGAAATGGAATCTTAATTTCCAAAACTACATGACTCTTCGGCTCTAATAGAATAGTTAGTGACATCAGGACGGTGGGAACGTAAAGATTCGACCATCATATCTATGTCACGATTACGAGTGTTTTGAGCCTGAGTCATGGATTCAAGCATCTTTTCATAGTTGATAGGTTCATTGTTTTGATGAAAAGATGAAGAATTGTCTTGGATGTGATAGTGAAATTGTGAGTCCATCAGATTTTGGGATTTGTGTTTGGACTCACGCATACTCATTTCCATAATTGATGGTTTCCTATTTTGGACGGGTGGAACTGAGTATGAATCTTGAACATAATGTGGACTGGGTGGAGAAGGAGAGCAAGGTGGTAGGAAATTATGCTCGGGGGAGGTGAATCCGCATTGACTCGGTGAAGAGTTGAAATCATTATGGAAATTATAGTTATTAGATGGGGGTATGGGTCATATTGATTCGGATAAGACCAATCCGGCACACTAGGTTGGTCAAAGTTATGATATGCCGGGTTGGTAATATCCGAAAATGAAGTCGGTGTGTAATATGGATTATTAGTGTAGTTAAAAAAATTATTATTATAGTCCATATCACACAATAGAATACAAACAAAGAAAAACAAACAAATAAACAAACAAAAAAGAAAAATTCTAGCCTAAGTTAGGGTAGACTTAGGACCTAGACGACTCCTAACTGGTTAGACTGTCCACGGGAGGTCTAATGTAGACTTTAACCACAAGCTAATCAGCCAGGTCAGGGCAAGGTTGGTGGGAGGTTTTCCGTCAAAGACGTTCCTTAATTAAATAACCACCAACCTTCGGGCTTTCGGCCCTTAATCCCTTTCCTAGACACTGATTTTGTAGGAGTTAGATTCCAACATTTTTCCCCCTTAGGATAATCTCCTAATTGAGTCCGAGATGTCCCTACGGCCAACGTCTACTCAATCTTAGTTAGGCTTGGGTTAGTGAGTGCTTGGAATGTGATTTTTGGGCTAAGGAAGGGTGATCAAATCCCCACCTTATCTTGTTAATGGGTTAGTGCCCTTAAGATCAATTTGTGCAAGTGTACAAGATATGTAAGATTCACTCAAAGCGATATAAATCAACCAAGAAATGAGTCCTATGCTAAATGCAATGCATACGTACCTTGCTCCAGCACTCTTCAACAGTAAAAAAAATAAATGAATTGAAAAGACACGTGCCTAAAATGCAAACGTCTAATCAATTTTTAACTTTTGCAACAAACTTTTTACTGTTGATTATTAGCAGGTTTTTGTGATGGCATATAAGAAATAAATAATTGCAGCAAACTAGAATTTGCAAAGCTAGCAGCCCTGCAAAAACTTGTTAGTAGTCAACTCTTTATTGCCGCGGATCCGCGGCTTTTGCCGTGGAAACGCGGCAATTCAGAGGGTCCTTGGTCTCTGCTTTCTAGAGCAGAGACCCAAGGCCACTTGTATGTCACTGCAATATTAATTTCCTGCTTTTATTGTCCTGTAACCTGCAACAGAGAAGAAAATTCGTTTAGTTCTAAAAAATTTTCAAAAAAAAATTCAGATTTCAATAAAAAACATGTTACCCTACCCGGCAACGGCGCCAAAATTTGGTTGAGGCTAAACCTGCACAAAAAATACGAGATTATAGAACTTAAGAAAGAATATGTGCAAGCGCTCAATTCTTCCGCTATAGCAAGTGGCTATGCGGGTCGTGATCCACAAGGAGGGTTTGCGATGGAAGCTTTACAGTTCTTTATTGAAATCGTTAAGAAAATAAGCGAAAGTTCTTCTCTGTTTTAAAGTTATAAAAATGGAAAAAGAAAGTATAGTTAAACTTACTAGAAAATGGAGGATGAAGAAGTTGGAAAATTCAGAAAACAAATGAAAGCGATTATGTACAATGAAGTGGAAAGAAGAATGAAAACGATTTGGAAGAAGTGGTTGGTGATCTAAACTAAGAAAGAAAAGAAAGAAAGAAAAGTTGGAAAATTCAGAAAACAAAAGAAAGCGATTATGTACAATGAAGTGGAAAGAAGAATGAAAACGATTTTGAAGAAGTGGTTGGTGATCTAAACTAAGAAAGAAAAGAAAGAAAGAAAAGTGAAGAGATACTTACCTAGGTTGATTGATGACTTACTTGGAAACCTTTTTGCAAGTTCTACCTTTTTGCTTCGGAGGCGTTCAACGCATAGATCATAAACTCGAGCTCGGTCCTCGTGCACATTATATCGTCAAGCATAAGAAGAACGAAGTGATGCGGATCTTGGAAGAGGAGAACGTCTTCATGAACTATCGCTGGCTCTCACGTAGCTTGGTTATACTTGCTTTGGAATTCACTTGTACACTCAACAAATACAACCAAGGTAAAGTAGAAGAGGAAGAGGAAAGCAAAACAAATGTAAAGTAAAGCAGAATAGAAAACAAACAAAGCATTTACCTTTATTACTTGCTGAGACAATGAAAGTAAGGAGTAGGGTACATCGTCGGTGTCACTCTCAACATCAGCCCCTCTCTCTTACTTACATGAATCTTCTTCTACCCTAAGTTACATACAAATTACATAAAAAGAAAGACTAAAAACCTAAAATAAGAAATGAAAACTAAGCTAAATCCTAATATGCATTGGCCTCCCTTTTTAGCACAAAGAATGGCCTTTTATAGGCAAAAAACCCTAACCATAGGATCCCGGGGAGGTCGGGGAGCAAACGCTCCCCCTAACTCCCCAACAAAGCCGCGGAAACGTAGCTTGGGCCGCGTTTTCGCGGCCAGGGTGTGGCCAGGTGGCCACACCCTGTTGGTGGGTCACAATGGGAGTTCCTTCTGCCTTTATCCTCAGTTGGTTTCTTCGTTTGAGTCTCAGATTCTGACGAAATGGCCTTGGATTCTTGGCTTTAACCGATCGATTCTGAGAGGATTCTTCTCAACCGGTTTCAACCTCTTGATTTTGCCCTGATTTAGTGTGTGCGAATTAATTCTGATTTAATTCAGAATTCTGGTGGGCTTTTGGGCTCATTTCTCTTCATCTCCTTAAGGATTGGGCCTGCAAATAAATTAAACAATTAATTAGGACAATGCAGGCTTTTATTCTATAATAAGCATGGAAATATTATATTAAATATGCAACATTAGCGACCAATCAGGATCTTCCACAAAGGGACCTTACAACAAAGAATTACAATTAGTCTACACAAGACTGGAGTACACAACTCCACCTCTCAACCCTCAACACAAGAGGTAGCACAAAGACAATTGATGTTACAAAGCTCCTAGTGATCAAACAAGATCACAAACACTCTTTCTTACAACTTTTTATAGAGCAGAATATAGATTGAAGCTCAAGGAGGTATGTGAGAGTAGAAATCAAGTAGTAAGAATTTAAGAGATGAAAACCAAATGAAATTAGCTTTGAAATATCTGCACTTTAAAATTAGAAGCTAGAAAAACTTCTCTCTTTTGAAAGAAACTTGATTTTAAAGTATATGGCTCAAAACTTGTTGTTCACTTCAAACCCAATGACCCATTTATATAGCAACTTATAAAACCTATAGGAGAGGTTTACTAGGTCTCTAAGGATGAGTTTTGACCCATTAAATCAGGATATACCCGTTGGAAAACAGAAAAGACAACAAATTCAAAAATAGCCATTATTGCAGACTTGGCAGCCTGTGAGTCTATCGCCCAGTCGACCGACAGCTCAAACAAAAAAGAACTGTTGGCTTCAGTCAACGGTCGATCGACCGGATCTAACTGAGGCTAAAAGGGCTTCTAGTCGGTCGACTGAGTGATCGACCGCAGGGGTTAGCGGTGACCAGTCGACTGACACGTGCATAAACATGCACAGCCCCTTGCCAGGCATTCGGTCGACTAACGGTCGACCGACCTGGCCTATTGTAGGAAAGGTCAACCGATCGGTCGGCCGACCTGGGCTAAAAACTTAACCTGAGTCTGTTTTTGAAGCTGAAAAATTTTCTAAAAAATTTTATATGGGATTTGAAGGGGGAAATCATGTTTGGTCAAGGAGATACATGTTCTAAACTGAGGTATAAATTTTTGAAAAAAAATGTGAAACATGTATAAAGACCAAACGCATCAAAACATCAATACAAAATAAACTGTATTTTTGTGTGTAACTCTTTGAGCATCAATTCTATTTTCTACACTTTAACACACTAATTTCTTATAAGGTTCTAAGTGACTGCAAGGTCTTTAAGCGGGCATCTCCACTAGCGGCATTTGAAATTCAATCCCATGTTTGGCTGCCTTTGAGCCATAAACATCTTCCTTTTTAGGAAGAAACACATAAGATCTAATAGAATCCTGAAACAAACTAAACATATGAACTTCATTAGTACTAAATAACTTCATATATTTTGTTATCATCAAGACAAAAAACTAGTGATTGTAACCTTTGGGCAAACAATCTCCCCCTTTTTGAGATGACAAAACATATGAGTTATTTAAATAAATAATAGGAAAGAGCTTTGAAAAGCTCCTCCTCAAGTTATGATTATCTATCAAGTGCAATAAATCAGTATGATTATTATAGTGAAATGGCAATTTTAAGCAAGTCATATGAACGCATATATGAAAGATATAATAATGTATAACAATATGCATTAAAAGCCTTCCATCCTTCCAATCCTCCTACCACCAAAAATATTATGCAATGAATGATGACAATAAATCAAAGCATTGCATATGAGCATGGAAATGGATATACATGGATACCAAAATAAAACTAATAATAACTCAACAAATACTTCTCCTCTTTTTTGTCATGCATAAAAAGGTAAACAAACTGTCAATTAGAAAACACATAAATAAAAATAGATTATAACATAATGAAAAACTCATGAATCTATAATGCCAACATTTAGTTCTCTACAAATGAACGAAAATTTATTAAAATCATGTGGCTTAGTAAAAATATCTGCTAGCTGAAATCAATAGAAATATAATTAATTTCAATATCTCTTTTCTCATAGTGATCTCTAAGAAAGTGATATAAAATTTGTATGTGCTTTGTCTTATAATGTTGATTTGCATTCTTGGTCATATGAACGGTACTAGTATTATTACAAAATATTTTAATATGATCATAATGCAAATCATAATCAAGGAAAATAAATATTTATATCAAAAATTCCTCTAATTAAGATGGGTAATTTTGCCTCGTAAAGCATAGGTATTCATGCCTAAAAGTGATCCATATAATAAAATCTTTAGTTTTGTGGCCTTATTTGCTCGAGTTCTTATGTCCTTCGGGTGTTTTCTCACCTGGTGCCCTGAGACCGTCTAGTTTGGGAGTCACTGATTAAAAGCTCGTTACATGGGCAGATTAGAAAGCCTAATAGATCTAAGAAATAATAGCACCAAAAATATAAATAAATAAGTAAATAAAACAATGCATAAGAGTAAGAGTGAAAGAACCCTTAGTCAAAATTTCACGGTCACGATGATGCATATGACATAGAGTAAAGTAATAGACTAGATGAGAAATGCAATTTGACTTCTTACCTTGATTGATAACAAATTTTTGAATAGAGACTGAGTTTAGGAATGAAAAATTTGATTTTCTTATAACTTATAAATTACTTGAACTCTTACAATAATACTTCAAATATTTTCTCTTTTTTTCAAAATACTTTTCAAAAATACTAATACTTTTCCCTTTCTTTATGGATTTTGTGGGTGTAATTCACTGAAAATTATCACGAGATAAAACTTGTCCTCTAGGGATAATCTAGAGATTTAACGGCTTGTTGCACATACTCAATGCAATCGAGTGACTTGCGAAAGTGGTCTAATAATTTCTTAGGATCAGTTTTGATGTTTTGCTCGAGGGCAATCAAAAAATAAGTGTGAGGGTATGATTGGTCATCTATATTGCATATATAATGTCACATTCCTATATTTATTGTCTAATAAAACATGTATTTAGTTTATTTTTGTTTAATAAAATGCATGCCAATTACTAATGGGGATGGAAAGGAAATGAGCCCAAAAGCCTACTTTAATTCTCACTAAATTAAATTTAAACCTTAATTAAGTTGAAGACAAATACTCAGGAGGATAGAGACGATTCCAGCTGAAGATCATTGCATATCAGGGAGGATAACATCAAATAAATTGATTAATTCAGATTTATATGAATCTAAATCAGTTAACTTGAGAAACACGAAAGATCAGATCAAAATCAGAGATCAAATAGGAAATTCAGTTGGACAAAAGGGATAAAATCAAAAAAGAATTATTCGCTCCTTGGATGTGGCCATTTACCACATCCAAGCCACGAAAATGCGACCAAAGTCGCGTTTACACAGCCAATTGGTTAAGATACGGGGACTGATTTGCTCTCCTAACTCCTCACACTCTCTCTTTTTGGTTTTTGCCTATAAATACTGAGATTTCTAAGTGTACAGAGGACAATGATGCAGAGAGTAGAAGTTAGGCTATTCTGTAGTTTGCAATTTAGATTTTTTGTTTCTTTTAAGTAATTTTTATTTTCTTTACGTAACTGAGAGGAGAGAAAAATTTCATGGATGAAGGAGAAAGACGCTTGCACTGAGAGTGACACTGGTGTAAGTAATCATTTTGTTCTTTCATTGTTATTTAATCGAATTGAAAGTTACTTTTTCTACTTTATTCTTATTTTTTTTTAATTTTTCTTTTGGTCTTTGATGAGTATCTAAGCGAATCTAGTAGCATCGGTATAGCCTTATTGTGTGTTTGCTATCGATATTTCATGATGATGATCTCCTCCTCAAGATTCTATATCATTCTATTCTTATTCGTCTTGATGATGTAATGCGAACGGGGACTGAGCTTGATCTTATGGATTACGTGTTGATCGCCACTGAAGTAAGGTAAACGTGCCAACGATCTAAGGTAAGCCATTAGCCAAAGAAGGTAAGTATTTCTTGTAAGTTTTCTTTCTTTTAATTCTTTAGTTTAGATCACTACCATCTCCCAACTCTTTTTTCACTTTTTTTAATTTCTTTATATGTATTCATTTTCTATTTTCTCCATCTACTCCAACCTACCACTTTCACAATTTAACATAGCTTATTTTACTTTTCTTTTAAAGAACAAGAGAAGAATTTTAACAATTTTTAATGAACTAAAGAGAACTTACAAAAAGCTTCCATCGTTGGTCCCTCCTTATGGATCACGACTCGCATAGCCACTCGTTATAGCAATAGTATTGAAAACTTACTCACTTCTATTCTTAAGTTCTGAAATTCTATATTTTCTATACGCAGGTTCAAACTCAATCAAAATTTTGGCGCCATTGTCGTGGAGGGATACTAAATAATTCTCTTTTTAAATTTACATTTTTTGTTAACTTTCTTCTTTATTCTTTGAGTGCAGTGATAGATATCAAGGAAATTTTTGCTGCATTGGACATATAAGTGGCCCTGGACTCTACTCAAAAAAACAGAGCCCAGAAGCCCTCAAATTTGCTGTATTAACGTGGCAATCTGAGTGAACTACTAACCTGTATTTTTTGCAGGTTGGTTGAATTGCAAAGTCAAATTTTTGCAACTATTTATTTTCTCATTTAACTCATTGTACAAACTTTCTAACCTCAGTAGTAAATTGATAATTGTTAAATGCTAAAAATACTTTAGACTTTGCATTTAGGCACGTGTCTAATTCATTTACATTTTACATTATTGTTGAAGAGTGCTAGTGCAAAGGTACGTATGCGTAGCATGTAGTATAGGAACACTTTTGAATTGTTTACATGCTTAAGTGTTGATTTTCATATACACGTTGCACTAAATTGACTTAAGGGCTAGTCCTATAAACAAGATAAAGTAGGGAAGTCATTACCCTCACCTAACTCATAAATAATCTCCTCACTTACTAACCCAAGCCTAACTAAAATTGAGTAGACATTGGCCCTAGGGACATCTCGGACTCAAATAGGACACTGACCTAATGGGGACTTGACTGGAATTTGACTATTGCGATATTGGTGTCAAAGGTTGGGGATTGATGAGGCGAAACCTCGAAGAACAGTGTTTGGCATAACTAGGCCCGCTGCTTAGGCATGGATACCTTCCACTAATCTTTTTCCTACCTGACTGATTAATTTGTGGTTATACCCCCCCGGTGGAAAGTGATTGCACTCCAAAACTGCATTTTTATCATCACTTTTACACATGTATCCTTGATCATTCTTTTATTTATTAATGCTATTAACCCTTTTTTTTATTATGGTGTGTAGTTACTTGAATGAGAGGATAAAGATACAAGAAGCATTATTTTATCGCTATCCCATCTAAAGTTAGATTTTAAATTAAATTGAATCCAAAAGAGGAAAGGATTAATCTTCATCTCCTAAATTCAAGTTCAAGTTCAGAAGATAAAGTCGTAGAAGATAAATGGGATAAAGCTAATCCTAATAGGGATAAGGTGGATATTTCAAATTAAATGGAGTTCAAAATCAATTCAGACTCAGATTAGACTGTACAACTTTCAGTATTCAGATCATAAAGTTTGCTACAGATATTTAAATCTGATAATTCAAAATGCTACAGAAAGAGAACTTGAAGGGCTATAATCTTGTCTTTACTGCTTTGTCTAATGCATCGATCTAATGAGTCATATTTAGTAACAACATGCTGACTTGTTGCAGGACTGAATTCCCTATTAAATTAGAAAACTTTCTAATTTGTATCCTATTTTTATTAGATTTGAGGCCTTTTTAAAGAGCTAAAGTCTCTCATTATCAGTCATCTCCATATCAGAGATCATAACTTAGGATTTTTCTTTAGTTTGTCTTTCAAATTTCTTTTGTGATTTATAGATTTTAGTTCTAGTTCTACTTCTACTTCTTGCTTTGTAAAGAGAAGGAGGCTTTTTGTAATTGAAGGTGACAACATCAATAACAATGTTTTTCTTTCTATTCTATCGTTATTTACTTACTTTATTTACTTGCTTTCTCATCTACTATGATTTCTTTAGTTTTCATCATGAGTAACTAATCTTTTTTCATGACTTACTAATCTCTCCACCACTGCTTCTAATTCTCGGTTAGAATAAACTGATTGGATCATATGCATGCTTAACCCATGGATTAGTTAAAGTTCTTGAAGGGACATGATGATGACTAGTTAAATCCATATATTTTAATACTTTTCAATAGTTTTTCTTATTATATACTTAGATAGCTTTGATAGTTTAATGTTGAATATTAGTTATTCTTCTTATTCTATACTTAGAAGGCTTTAATAGTTCAATGTTAGGTCTTGGTTAATGACTATTTCAAATAGGATTTAGTTTTTATCTATATATCTTGCTTGAATTGAAGGTAACTCTAAGGTCTAACTTTTATGATATAAAGTGAAGTAAATTCTTGCATATATTAGTAAAGTAGTGGTGGTAGATGATTAATTGGTTATATTTCTTTAACTCTTTTCTAATGCCCAAGATTACTCTCCAAATTTTATACTCTTTTTTATATTTTTAACACTTAATAAATGAGTTCTTTTTCTTAGAAGAATACTTAACCAGTTTAGTGTTTAAAGAGATACCGAAAAGCTTTTATCACATTCCTCCCTATGGATTCGATCTACATAGCATTTGCTACCGCGGATAAATTGTGAATGGTAGAGATTTAACCGACATTCAAATAACATCCCTTAAACTCTTTAATTTATCTCCATTTTTGGCAATCAAATTTTGGCGCCATTGCCGAGGAGGAAACGATATTTTTTTATTTACAAATTAGTTAATTTTTCTTCTTTATTTTTCATAAATAATCATAAAAAATTCCCCATGGCCTATCCAAATTCATTTGGGTACAATTCAATTGATAGGTCAAGACCATCCTTTCATCCATCAATCTCTTTTCCAAATTATCATGACTATCCCCACCCTAATCTATCATCTTTTACGTCCTATCCTATAATTTGGTGCAATTATCAAAGAACTGCAAATTGACCAAAGTTTTGAAAATCTTTTTGAAGATGAACTTAACTGTTTGGATGATTCAATTAGGGAGAACTTGGTTAGTTATAAACCTCCAAAAGATATAGTTAATTCAAGTTTTGAAGAGATGTATAAGAATAAACTCATATTTTTAGGTATTCATGCTGCACCAATAATATTGTGTGATAACGAGAATGAATTTGTAAAGAGTGGTGGAGAGAAAAAGGGAAGAAGGAAGAGGAAAGTGATGAACAAGTTGGAGAGGATTAGAGTTAAAATGACAAAAAGATTGATCTCTCCAATTTCACTACTAAAGAGGACACATTGGAATGATGGAAAGCGAGTTAGAGGGAATAGACCTAAATAAATTTATAGGTGTGCCTCTTTTATATTTTATTTCATGCATTAAGGACAATGCATGAGATAAGTATGGGGGAGGCTTTACTAACATGCTAACATAGCTAGATACTAACAATTTATTTCTTTTAAAAACTTTTTGAAAAAGAAAATAATACTTTGATTTATTTTTGAAAGTAATTAAGTTAATTTTAAGGAATAGAAAAATCATAATTAGGATTTGTTAATACTTGATCAAAATAATATTATTTGTTTGATTTTAGTTTTAGGGTGAAAAATTGAAAAAACAATTTAGTCTTGATTTTTACCTTAATGAATATGCATACTTTATACGCTTATACATTTAGGATTCAAAACAAAGACTCTTGTGCCATAGAAAATATACATATATATGAAAAAAATAAACAAATCTAATTATTGATGAACTAGGTGCTTTGGCCCAAGAAAGCCTTGGGACTTGCGCGAAAGGTAATTAGATAAGCTTGAAAAAGTTTAAAAAATATATCATATACGTATTAACACATCTAATAATCAATTAGTTAAGTATTAGAGCCTCAAGAAGCTTTGATACTTACACAAAACAAAATTAGATGAGTTATGCATATTAAAAAAGAAAAAAAAAGAAGTGCTTAAAGGGTAACGAAGTTGTAATACTTCGAATTTTGGCAAAAAAAAAGTTTTATATATACAAGACATAAGAGTTGAAGTTGCAGAATTCTGAAGCAAAAATTCATGGTCACAAAGTTGCAGGTGACTTAGAGTAAAATAATATACTAAGTAAGAAATTCAATTTAATCCTAACCTAAATTGATAATAAAATATTTGCATCGAGACTAAGTATAAGAATGAATAATTTGATAATCCTAAGATTTATAGATTACTTGATTTACTAAAAAAATTATTTCAAATATTCTTCTCTTCAAAAATGAATTTTGAAAATACTAACATTTTGTTTTTCTTTCTTTATGAATTTTGTGGGTGTAATTCACTGAAAACCCTCACAAGATAACACTCTCCTTTAGGGTAACCTAGAGGTTTATATCTTGTTGCACGTGTTAAGTGCAACCATTAATCTTACGAAAGTAAGTTTGGTTAGATTAAATTAGTTTTTAACATTAAGTTTTGCTCGAGGACGATCAAAAGATTGGTGTGGGGGTGTGATTGTACTCCAAAACTACAATTTTATCATCAGTTTTACACATATATCCTTGATCATTCCTTTATTTATTAATTCTATTAATCCTTTTTTTATTATGGTGTGTAGTTACTTAAATGAGAGGATAAAGATACAAGAAGTCTCATTTTATCCTTAATTCTATCTAAAGTTGAATTATAAATTGAATTAAATTCAAAAGAGGATAGGATTAACCTTCATCTCCTAAATTCAAGTTCAAGTTCAAATTCAAAAGATAAAGTCCTAGAAGATGTAGGGGATAAACTTAATCTAAATAGGGATAAGGAGGATAATTCAAATTAAATAGAGTTCAAAACCAATTCAGACTCGGATTTAGACTGTGCAGCTTTCAGTATTCAGATCATCACAGATATTCAAATCTAATGATTCAAATGCTGTAGAAAGAGAACTTGAAGGGCTATAATTCTTATATTTACCGCTCTGTCCAATTCAGCCGTCTGATAAGTCATATTCAGTAAACAACATGCCGACTTGCTACAGGACTAAATTCCCTATTGAATTAGGAAACCTTCTAATTTGTATCCTATATTTATTAGATTTGAGGCCTATTTAAAGAGCTGGAATATCTCATTATCAAGTATCTCCGTATCAGAGATCATAACTTAGGATTTTTTTTTTTAGTTTCTCTTTCAAATTTAGTTTTATTTCTATTTCAAGCTTTGTAAAGAGAAGGAGGCTCTTTGTAATTGAAGGTGACAGCATCAATAATAAGTTTTTTTTCTAATTTATCTTTATTTACTTACTTTATTTACTTGCTTTCTCATCTACCAAGCTTTCTTTAGTTTCCATCATGAGTAGCTAATTTCTTTTTATGACTCACAGATCTCTCCACCATTACTTCTAATTCTAGGCTAGAATAATCTGATTGGATCATATGCATGCTTAACCCTTAGATTAGTTAAAGTCCTTGAAAGCACATGATGATGACTAGTTAAATCCATATATGTTAATATTTTCCAATAGTTTTCTTATTCTATACTTAGATAACTTTGATAATTTAATATTGAATATTAGTTATTCTTCTTATTTTATGCTTAGAAGGTTTTTATAGTTTAATGTTAGGTCTTGTTTAGTGATTATATTAAATATGATTTAGGTTTTATCTTATGTATCTTGCTTGAATTGAAAGGAACTCTTAGGTCTAACTTTTATGTTCTAAAGTGAAGTAAATTCTTGCATATGTTAGTGAGTTAATGGTGGTAGGTAATTAGGTCATATTTCTTTAACTATTTTCTAAAACACTAGATTACTCTCCAAATTTCAGATTCTACTTTATATCTTTAACACTTAACAATTGAGTTCTTTCTCTTAGAAGAATACTTAACCAGTTTAGTGTTTAAAGAGATACTGAAAAGCTTCTATTACATTCCTCCTTGTGGATTCGACCCGCATAGCCCTTGCTACCGCAGATAAATTGTGAAAGGCAGAGATTTAACTGACATTCAAATAACATCCTTTTAACTCTTTAATTTATCTCTAATTTTGGCAATCGGATAGTCAAAACAATTAGGAGTCGTCTAGGTTGAAGGTTTACCCTAACTTAGGTTAGATTTTTTCTTTTTATTTTTTGGTTTATTTGTTTGTTTTTCTTTGTTTGCTTTTGACATTTGTTATGTGATATGGCTTACAACAATAATTTTTCAATTTTTATGGTATTCTATATTACACCCCCGACCTCTTTTAACTCGAATATTATAAACTCGGCATATCTTAACTTCAACCAACTAAGTGTGTCGGATTGGTCTTATTCGAATCAATACATGGCCCAGTCCCAATACTATTAACACGATTGCAATAATCATTACTACTCTTCATAGAGTCAATGGGGATACAACTCCCCTGAGTCATATTGTCAACCACTCTTCCAACATTCAGCTTATAATTTTTCTAGTCATGATCAAGTAATAAAAGAAATATCTGAGGCTATGAAAAGTGGAGAAGCTATGATTGAGTCCCAAGAATATAGCTGAAAATGATGAACTCACAATTCCCACAAGCACCTAAATCGAAAATTCTTACTCTATGTTCCAAGTCCCACAACAAGAAGAAGAACCTATGGACTCAGTAGAAGTATGAAAAACCTAATTCTGTCCTAAAATAATTTTTTTCAATCTATCGATAGGCTAGAAGCATAAATGATTCGTTATATCAACATAGTGAAAGATAAAAATTAGAAAACTCTTCCTAACACATGTTCGACCATTCCCGATTGCTCTAGCTATATTGATAGGAACGAAGAATCTTGGTGTCTTGGAGACTTTGACTCAACTTCATCACACAAATTTGAACTTGACTAATTCTAAAGCTTGGACAAATTGGCAGGTTTTTCATTCAATGAGATTGAACTTAAATGTGAATGTGACCCTGATCCCAACCTTGTAATTCAGTTTTCATTTTTGAATTTATGTTGATTCCGGTATCGTTACCCAATTTGGACCAATTTCTAGAGCCAAACATATACCCATATATCTAGAAATTGAATCACCACATTTGGATAGTCACATTCTATTGATAGGAGAAGAAAGTGAATTTTAATTCTTTGATTTGGACTCAACTTTTAAACCAAAACTGACTCTCGAACCCAAAATTGATTTTTCTGAGTTAGTAATGGTTCCTGAACCTATCACTTTCGAATCCAAGTCAATTATTCTACCAAGTTACACTCTTTTATTGGACATAGGTATTAACCATGATGATTCTGTAATGATTTTTTAAGACTGGTCATGTAAAGAGAATAAGTTTCATGATAGGATTTTTCATGATCCTATTCATATTGGGATTGTAATTATGTACATAGAAAAGAGGTCAATAAAGGTGGGTTCTGTGAACCACCATATTATCTTGATTGGGTTGCAACGCTTGGTCCAATCCGACCGCTACCGGAACAACCACCTTAAGATAATATTTTCCTTCCCTTTCTTCTTTTTCATGCATCTATGCATTCATTCATATATTGAGGACAATGCATGAGATAGGTGTGGGGAATGGTTATAACATAACATAGGTTTTCTTCATATTTAAAATAAAAAAATTTAACATTTTTCTTTCTTAAAAAGAACTTTTTGAAGAGAGAGCAATATTTTGACATATTTTCCTAAGAAATTAAGTCAATTTTAAGAAACAAGAGAATCATAATTAGGATTTTTTGTAATTGATCAAAATAATATTATTTGTTTGATTTCTAGAGTTAGAAAGAAAATTTGAAAAAGTAATTTATTCTTGATTTTTACCTTGATGAAATATATATGCTTTATACACTTACACACTTAGGGTTCAAAAATAAAGATTCTTATGCCTTATATTAAAAATAAAAAATATATATATTTATATTAAAAATCCTTTGATTAAGCTGGGTATTTTGCCTCATAAAGCATAGGTATGTACACCTAACAGTGGTCCATATAATAAAATCTTTAGTTTTGTGGCCTTGTTTGCTCTAGTCCTTAAGTTTTTGAGGTGTTTTCTCACCCGGTGCCCTTAGACCGTCTAGTTTAGGAGTCACCGATTAAAGGCTCGTTACATGGATAGATTAGAAAGCCTAATAAAACTAAGAAATAATAGCACCAAAAATACAAATAAATAAATAAATAAGGCATAAAAGTCAAAGTGAAAGAACTTTTAGTAAAAATTTTGTGGTCACAAAGGGGCATATGACTTAGGGTAAAGTAATAGACTAGATGAGAAGCACAGTTTCACTCCATACTTGATTGATAACAAGTTTTCGAATAGAGACTAAGTTTAGGAATGAAAATTTTGATTTTCTTATAACTTATACATTACTTGAACTCTTACAATAATGCTTCAAATATTTTCTCTTTTTTCAAAATACTTTTCAAAAATACTAATACTTTTCTTGTTCTATATAGATTTTGTGGGTGTAATCCACTAAAAACCCTCACGAGATAAAACTTATCCTCTTGGGGTAACCTAGAGGTTTAACGGCTTGTTGCACATGCTCAGTGCAATCGAGTGACCTGCGAAAGTGGTCTAATGATTTCTTAGGATTAGTTTTGATGTTTTGCTCGAGGGCGATTAAAAGATAAGTGTGGGGGCATGATTGGTCACCTATATTGCATATATAATGTCACATTCTCATATTTATTGTTTAATAAATTATGTATTTAGTCTTATTTTTGTTTAATAAAATGCAGGCCCATTATTAATGGAGATGGAAAGGAAATGAGCCCAAAAGCCCAGTTTAATTCTGATTTAATTAAATTTAAACCTTAATTAAAGATGGAGACAAATATTCAGGAGGATAGAGATGATTTCAACTGAAGATTATTGCATATCAGGGAGCATAACATCAAATAAAATAAGTTAATTTAGATTTATATGAATCCAAATTAGTTAGCTTGAGAATCACCGAAGATCAGATTAAAATCAGAGATCAAATAGGAAATCCAGTGGGACAAATGGGGAGAAAATCAAAAGAGAATCATTTGCTCCCTGGATGTGGACATTTGGTCACATCTAAGAAATGCGGCCAAAGCCACGCTTTCCCGGCCAATTTGTTAAGATACGGGGAGTGTTTCGCTCCCCGATCTCCTCACACTCTCCCCTTTCAGTTTTTGCCTATAAATACTGAGATTTCTCAGTGTACATAGGACGTTGAAGCAGAGATTAGAAGATAGGCTATTATGTAGTTTGTAACTTAGGTTTTTTATTTTCTTTTATGTAATTTTTATTTTCTTTATGTAACTGAGAGGAGAGAAGAATTTCATGGAGGAAGGAGAAAGGTTCTTGTACTGAGTGTGACACCGATGTAAGTAATCATCTTTTTTTCATTATTATTTAATTGAATTGAAAGTTACATTTTCGACTTTATTCTTGTTTTCTTTCACTTCCTCTTTTGATTTTTGATGAGTATCTAAGTGAATCTAGTAGCATCTGTATAGCTTTGTTGTGTGTTTGCCACCAATATTTCATAATGATGATCTCCTCCATAGGATTCTGTATCATTTCATTCTTTTTCATCTTGATGATGTAATGCGAATGGGGACTGAGCTCGAAGATTATTTGTTGATCACCTCCGAAGTAAGGTAAACATGCCAGCAATCCAAGGAAAGTCATCAACCAAAAAGGTAAGTATTTCTTTTAGGTTTTCTTTATATTAATCCTTTAGTTTAGATGACTATCATCTCCTAACTCTTTTATTCACTCTTTTTTATTTCTTTATATAAATTCATTTTCTATTTTCTCCATCTACTCTAAAGCTTCTACTTTCACAATTTAACATAACTTATTTTTCTTTTCTTTTAAAGAACAAGAGAAGAACTTTAACTATTTTTAATAAACTAAAGAGAACTTACAAAAGCTTCCATCGTTAGTCCCTCTTTGTGGATTACGACTAACATAGCCACTCGTTATAGCAGTAGTATTGAGAAATTACACACTTCGATTCTTAAGTTCTGAAATTCTGTATTTTCTTTGTGCACGTTCAAACTCAATCATGTATCAAGACCAAAGATGTCAAAACACCAATTAAAAATAAGCTGTATTTTTTAAAATGTGTATTTTTGTGTATATAACTCTTTGACTAGAATTCTATGTTCTACACCTTAACACACTAATTTCTTATATGATTCTAAGCGACTGCAAGTTCTTTAAGCGGGCTTCTCAACTAGGGATGTTTGAGCTTCAATCCCATGCTTGAGTGCTTTTGAGCCATAAACATGTTTCTTTTTAAGAAGAAATACATAAGATCTAGTAGAACCCTAAAACATACTAAACACTTGAATTGATTAGTACTAGATAACTTCATACGTTTTGTTATCTTTAAAATAAGAAATCGGTGATTACAATGTTTAGGCCAACAGCTAGGACAGATTGCAGAAGAAAAAAATATAATTTGACTGAAAAATCTCAAAATATTGAATGAGATAAGAACAAGCAGGGATGCTCAATATCTGGAACAGGAACCCTAAAGGTATCACCTATAACCATTATCCCCATTTCATCATGTTTTAAGTTAGCAGAGTCTCCATATCATATCCACCTTATCACTCTATTATCATTAATCTTAATTTTTCTGTGTCCACCTCCATTTTTCAAGCTATTACTATCTCTTCTATTTTTACTATTCTAATTTTTGTAGCCTTTATGCCAACATAAGATATGGGCAGACTAGTGAGGTAGCGGCAGGACGGATGTGATTTGTTCTCATCCTATTCTGGCATTTTTTTTTATTCTAGTGCATCGTATTATCCTATATCATGCAAATCTTTGGCTTCACATTATATTATATATATGGGTATACTATGGGGATTAACACAAAAAGTGAGGATCAGTACAGATTGTAGGGTAGTCATAAGGGATGTAATCAGATATACTGCTTCACTATACAGGGATCGTCAGTAAGAAACAAATTTTTAGATTCAGGACTTCTGTTAGACAGAGATACAATATTTTCTATTTATAGTATTTCAAGAACAATCATGATCTCTTTTATAAATTTCACGGAGCTCAGGTATTTTCAGAAGTGATTTGCTGTAAGATTAACATCCAAAAAATAGTATTCAGAGCTCTTTTCGATTATTATGAATTCTTGTTCAGGTCCTTCAAAGCCACAAACGCCCAACAGTCTTTATGGTTTTGATGAGCTACGAATCCTGCTAGCCTCACTAATCGAGAGTCGTATTCTAGCCACGCGAGCTTAACCAGGTGTGCACTTTGGTGCACCCTGGCGCCTAACAGTTAGTGATGTGTTACGTGCTAACTTCGCCGCGTGAGCTCCACCAAGTGCGAACCTCGCAGATTGTTAGTTACGCCGCACCCTAGTGCTCAGCGCCTGATGTTGTGTTGCGCACTAGCCCCACCTGAGTTTAGCTTCGATCGTGGTTAGTTCCAACCGTGTTTAGCAATCTAGCCTTGTTCCCAGATTTTTCCCACCTAACTTGTTTTATGGATCTACTGAACCTGGTTTTCTTGCTGTGTCTAAAAAAGCTTGTCATAATCTTCTTGACGATCAATTCCGCCAACATTGCAAGACTTGGGTATTCACTAGATATTTAATTTACAGTCGGGTTTGCATTCATTGGGCAGTTACTATGAGTTGTTAGTTATGCTTTTCAGAATAATTGACGACTGGCATACAAGATTCATTTTTATCAGTTGTTCTTCATTTATGTATCTGTGATCAATTTATCGGGTTTTTTTATTTACGATATTATGATCTATTTCAAGAGTGGCGGAGAATAGATAGAATATCTAATAATCTTATTACAGACCTTCTCCTGGAATAGCTACATGCCACGTAGAGTAAGTATGGATTCTGAACAGGTAATTATCATATTTTGGGGTCTCGTCTATTTGAAAGAAGTAATCTCCGTCGATTCTAGTAAAATTCAAGAAGTGAAAGTTTGGTTAGTTCCTAAGCCAGCTCATTTCATATTATTCAAAGTGGGTCAGTCTAAAAAGTTCTGGCAGATAATTATATGAGAGAGGTAGTTCAGCTATACAGTATTTTATTTTGTGTCAGACAGAGACACGGGATACAAATTGTAATTTTGTTAAAGTCTTCAAGGAAGTTTGGGGACTCTGCTTATATTCTGCTTATCTTATCATTCTCAGAAAGACCAGGTAGTCCAATCAGATCATCCAGAATCTTAATTATCTTCTTTTAGAAGAATTCTATTATTTATAATTATCCGATCTATATTGATATGGAACCGTTCGAAGTTTTGCACAGTAGGAAGTGCAGAGGACGCCTATGTCCAGAGTTATTTGTCAGTCAATAATGAGCATTACCCTTAGTTAGTCATATCTTAATTGGTATAGTCCTCATCCTTACCTTTCTTGTGTTCATTTGCCCCTTATTAAAATTTCGAGGATGAAATTTTTGTAAGGTGGATGGAATGTAACACCCCGTTCCCAGAATATATACTTAGATACGTATTCAGATTTTTTTGATCAATTTTTTTGTTTTATTTCTCATATTTGTTTTTGTTTATGATATGCGATTGTTATGCATTGGATCCGGATTCGAGGACTCGGAGTCAGCCCTAGTCTGAACTTGAAACACGATCCTAATGTATTTCTTAATTTGGTCTTTCTGGTAGTCAAATTTGACTGGTTTCAATTTCAAACATTATTTTTTAATATTTTAGATTTTTTAAGATTTTCTTAATTTTTTTCCTAATTAAATTGCAAAAATCTTCAAAATCAGTGTCAACTGGTATCTCTAGTCGATTCCAAAATTTTTTAATTTACAAACGGAGTTGAATTTCTAAAATTTGCTATCATATTATTTTTTAGAATCACATTTTTTTATCTTAATGAACTGTTAGAGATTTTTTTGAATTTATCAAATTCAGCCAGTTTTGGTGTCGACCAGAATCACCGTTATAATACAAGATTTTTATTTTGAATTTACTATTTTTGAAAAATTCTGAAATTTGATTTCACCATGTACCTTAAAATGATATTTACTATTTTTGAATATTTTTAGTATTTTCTCAGATTCGGGATATCTATCCAGATATTTTCTTTTCTTTCTTCTTTCTTTTTCTCTTTTATTCTCCTCAACATCTTTTTTCCTTTTTTTTTTCTTTTTTTCTTTTTTCTCCGCCACAAACCTAAAATATCTTCCCCCAAAAATATCTTCTTTTTATTTTCCTTCCTTCTTCTTTCTTCTTTCTTTTCTTTTTCTTTTCCTTCTTCTCCCCTGGCCAACGACAGTGCCTCTCCTCCTCCTCCTTTTCCCTCTCAAATTCTCCTCCCTCTCTCTACCATTTCTCTTGCTCTCTCTAAACTTACTCCCTTTCTTCCAATTTCACTCTAAACATCTTTATCTATCTCTAACATCTCTCCCTTCCTCCTCAACAAGACCAGCCATGCCACCACCTCCGACGCCTCCCTCCTCTGATGGACGAACCCAAACACCATCTCTCCAATCACTAACCCCAACAACCACCACTCCCCATCTCCTCCTCCTTTCTCTCCTCCAGCTTCTCGATCACCTCCTTCAACCTCCACCACTTAATCAATTTCATCACCACCCACCACCAAATCCTCCTCCTCTCCTCCTTCTTCACCACCACCTTTCCAGCATTACACCACCAAACACCCTAACTCTTCCATCTCCTTCTCCTTCATAACTACCTCAAATCACCTCCACTATCTCCTTCTACATCTCCTTCTTCACCATCACCCAAAGTGGGCCATCCTTCATTTCCCCTCTCCCCCTGGCTGGCGCGGCCTCCTTGCTGGGGTGGCCAGGGTGCCTTGGGCCCACGGCCACTTGGCTATTGCCCAGATCATGGCCAACAACATCCCTCTTTCTCTCTCTTGTTGCCTCTCTCTCTCCTATTGTCTCTCTCTTTCTCTCTTCTCTTTCTTACTCTCTCTCCCCTCATAAATATATATTTATATTTTATTATATATTGGTGGCATGTACGTGTTCTTAGGATTCCAGATTTCATGGAGTTTTCTGAGATTTAGGTGATTGCTCTCGCTTACTTTATGTTTTCCCGCTTCGTCAGGTCGAATTGTAATTTATTCTATATTTTGAGAATTTATTCGTATTTTGTATTGGCCTGTGCTCTTGTAGTTGTATGTGGTCGAGTGCCCAAGATTGTACGTGTATTATGCTTGTGAAGAATGTTTGAATTAGGGTAGTTTATTTTCTGTATATATACCACGCCTAAGATGTATTCTTTTTCTACGTTACACTATGTGTGGCTGACCCTTCGTGGTTATTTGGCCTCTGGGCTCTAAACTCAGCCTTCAGGCTTCACCACTCCACGGTTGTCTAGTTATTATCATGTATATATGTATGCATGTGTGAACATGATATGTATGCATGTGTGGTACTAACATTGCAGGTACCCTTGTACAGACTCTAGGTTTCTGCCCACTCACGGAATGGCTGCCCAATAGGTTTTAGGCCTTGCACCCTTATAGGTTTCGTGGTAGCTACTGAGAGTGCGCTTAGATACTGGGCGTACTCTAGCCTTCGGACTCTCGCCCACTTCCTCAAAAGTGGTGTGCGCTTAGACCATCAAATCTCTCATGCTCCGCCTGGTAGGCATGCTTAGCGCTCTGCACTTTACCACTAGACTCGCCTAGGCGGTGCTCTGCTGAATTTTCGACTCGCATTTTTAACCGAGCCATCTCAGTTGCTCCATCAAGCGCTTTAGTGATCAAACGCTGTTCGCTGTCCGTGTCTTCAGCTAGATTAGCTTCGCTTTGATGTTCACTTGCTTGCTAATTGCCCGCGTGACAGTTTATCTATTCTTTTATTAATGGTTGTGTAGAGTTTGAAATCTTACTTATACTATTTTTCAGATACTACATGATTTTTCGGTATTTTTAGCAATTCTTATATCGATACTGTTTTCCTGTATCGCTTGACGTGCTTTCACTTGATGTCCTAATATTTATCATGTTGTCTCTTGACACCTGCCTAATGTCACCTGATCCTATTATGTTATCACCTGACATGCGACATGACATACCTAATACTTATAATTATCACAATACGGGAATGAAGACCTGACATCTTGATATATCCTGATATATTCTAGTACAAACTGTACTCTTGATACACATGTACTCCTTATACTCTTGACTTGTTCCTGCTCATTCTCTTAATCTAATAATTATCTAATAAACTATAAAAAGGAACAAGTTACATTGGTTTGGGGGAAATTAACAGATATCAATATATGTTCGTATTTTTAGTGGTATTAGGTATGTTGTGCAACTAAAATTTCTGACTCGACCTGATAGCCTCCAGGTGACCGAGGGGAGTGCCGGCTCTCTACCTTCCTGATACCATTCAGAAAGATGCCCTATAAGACCCTCCTGAGTGTCTTGCGGTAGGTTTCATACTCCAACAATGGAATAATCCTGGGTTGTGGTCCCAATATGCATGGGACCCACTGTAAACATTGTTCGTTGATACCCCCGTTCGTTTCCAATGACAACCTTGCTTTACTCAGTGTGGAAATTTGTGTGCTAAGACGCTAGTCCATATAACTAGACATCTGAGTTGGACAAGTAATAATAATAAAAGATGCCAATTAATAATTTATTTTGTGCTATGTAATTCAGGTCGTCTGGACTTAGTTTATGATGACGTGAGATGTGTGTTATACAGAAGAGGGTTTCCTTATTTAGATTATTCCTTCAATGTAATTATCTTATGAAGCCGTAAACTGGGTTGTACCACTAGTTTTGCCATATTTGCATTCATCGAATTTTTCTTGGATTTTTGGTTTTATTATTACTGTTATTATATTATATGTATACATCCTAACTTATCACTTGTGTTCTATTCCATCAGTCTCCTACTCTTATCATATTATATCATACATGTTCCTTGCTAATATCAAAATTGTATATTTCATCGCTTACTGTTGAAGGTCACCTAGAGGGGGGTGAATAGGTGACGTGCTAATCAAATGCCAAACAAATGCGTAATTAAAAACTATTATGGAAACTAAAACTATTATACTAACACACAGCGTATAACC
Source organism: Agave tequilana (assembly GCA_038442645.1). Lineage (NCBI taxonomy): Eukaryota > Viridiplantae > Streptophyta > Magnoliopsida > Asparagales > Asparagaceae > Agave > Agave tequilana. The sequence goes on along the minus strand of JAVJIF010010900.1, from coordinate 45,421 downwards.
AAAGAGTGAAGTTGAATTTCTGGTGAAGGGCTCTCGACTTTCTCCTCAAGTTTCCTTTAGAGTAAAAGTTGAGATGCTACTTTAGCTCTCTTGGTTGAATACTAGTGTGAGCATAAACACAAGCATGCAATGAATATACAAGGAATAAGAGCATGGAAAAAATTAATCACTCCCAAGTATATATTCAATTGAGCACAATTATATCAAGCATATAAAGATGTTAACAATAAGAAAATGCAAGATATATGAACAAAGTGAGAGAGAGATAAGCTATTACAAACACGAGAGGATTTGTTTCGAGGTTCAAGCCACTTACTCTACGTCCCCACCTTTACCACTATGAAGGATTTCCACTAAAAAAGATCCTGCAAGATCACTCGGTGCCGCAATACTAACAACAAGCTCTCTCAAGAACTCTTGAACCCGCAAGTCCCTCACTTGTTTCTGTAAGAACAACACACGCGAACCCGCAAGCTCGCCGAGGCTACAACCTCTACAACTCCTCAAAATTACAAAGATGAAACTTTGTGATTCACCTCTTGATCACAAATACTCTCACATACAAGTATCCTAGAGGATAGATATAGCAATGGGAAGCTCAAGCTTGTGTGAGAAAACTAGGTAGATTGAGTGGTGAAAAACTCAAGAAAAACTCTTTTGAAAAGCTCAAGAAAAATACTTTTGATATGATAGTTATGAAAAGTCACCTAGAGGGGGGTGAATAGGTGACAATGCTAATCAAGGGCAAATTAAAAATTTAAAGCTACAACAATCACAAGATGAATGCTAGCAAGTAAGTATGACAATGAATATGATGAGCAAGTAATAAGAGCAAGCAATATAGAGTAAGAATTTGCAAGAATGTAAACCAATCGCAAACACAAAGATATGTTATCGAGGTTCGAGCACCCAGCTCTACTCCCCGCCTTCCCCAGAAGGATTCTAGCTACTTCCACTATCACAAAGAACAATTACAATGGAGTACCCAACTCCTACAATCTCAAGAACAAGTGATTTCCTTGGTAGTCAAAAGACCACAAACTCTCTCTTTCAAAAATCTCTTCCCTTACAAAAGGTCCTTAGAGAATAATGAGTAGAATTGAAGCTCTTTTTGTGTAAGGAAAAGAAATTGAAATCAGAGAAAAACTTTTGAAAACCCTTCAGAAAATTGAGAGAATTTAGCACAAAAACCAAGAACTTTGAAAGCCTTAAACTTTTGAATTTTTGTAAAGATTGTTGTTGTAACCAATCTCTCCCCAAACACCCCTATTTATAGGAGAGGGCTAGGGTTAAGGGATAAAACATATTTACTGATGTTTAGGAGGTAATTAGATCAAAATATATCCTTAAACGGATTTTTAAACACAAAAGATAAAAATAAACAGCCCTTAAAAATCTGCCCGTTACTGTTCAAACGGTCGGATCGGTCGACCGGGCCGGTCGACCGGTAGTATAAAAATTTGACCGTTACAGGCTATCGGTCGACCGACCCAGTCGACTGATACAAACTGTGACAAAAATAAATAGTCCGGTCGACCGCCCCGGTCGACCGACAGACGTGCACACGGATACGTGCATCTGCCAGGACTTCGGTCGACTGGTCCGGTCGACCGGACCAGACTGACATAGGCTCGGTCGACCGACCCGGTCGACCGGATCAGGTCAAAAAGCCAAATTTAAAAAGAAATAAAAGAGGATTTTGATTTTATCAAAAATAATTTTGAACAGGGATTAGTATAAAACACAAATATATATCTGTAGGCAAAATCTTGTATGCAAAATATTTTTGTATAATTTATAAGAAATTATTTTGGAATGAGCATGTGCGCAGAAACGTGTGTGAGAGAGCTTCAAACCTATCCACTATTCTTTAACAAACTATAAACTGAAAAACAAATTACATGAAGACTTCTTGTGCTATCTTCAAGTCTTTGAGCCATCCAATGCCTTGCTAGTGCCTTCTCTTCTATGATCCTTCCTTGATGTGCAATTTGCCTTCCTTGCTTTGTAGAACTTAGAAGTTTTCTTGCAATAGCTAAGCGAATGGTCTCTAAACATGGTACAAACCTGAAACTTATCTTAACAAATTTGTTAGTACCAAATAGCTCATATTTGGTTTGTCATCATCAAAACACAAAACAATTGGAGAGTGTAACCTCTTGGGCCAACAATCTCCCCTTTTTGATGATGACAAAACAAATAGGCTATTTACAAAAATATAGGGTAGGAGAAAACTCCCCCTCAAATTATGCTATACTTAAAACACAAGAATATGCTCTAGAAACTAATAATTGAAATGATGCACCAATTATTGAAACCAATTAAATCAAAAATTTCTCTTGATACCAAAAATACCAAAAATAACTAAAACACAAGAATTTATTTAAAAACACAAAAACTCATAAAAACAAAACAACAAAACATATAAATTCATATGGAACCAAGACCAAATGAACTTATTTTTGTCCATGTAAACTTATTCTCCCCCTTTTTGTCATACATCAAAAAGGGTTATGAAAAACATGTTTATTCAATAATACAAACATTAAGTTCTCCACAAATAAACGAAAATCTAGCAAAATCAAGAGGTTTAGTGAAAATATCGGCTAGTTGTAAATCCGTGGAAACATAATCAATATCTATATCACCTTTCTCAAAATGATCTCTAAGAAAGTGATATCTAATCTCAATGTGCTTGGTCTTACTATGTTGATTTGCATTTTTGGTCATGTGAATAGTACTAGTATTATCACAAAATATTTTTATATGATCAAAGTGCAAATCAAAATCAAGGAGAGTATGTTTCATCCAAAGAACTTGTGCACAACAAGCCCCCGCGGCAACATACTCCGCCTCGGCGGTTGAGAGAGCTACGGAATTTTGCTTCCTAGAGGACCATGAAACAAGACAATTACTAAGAAATTGACATGTCCCACTAGTACTCTTTCTATCTACTCTACAACCCGCATAATCGGCATCCGAATAACTAGTCATTGAAAAATCTATAGTTTTTGGATACCAAAGACCCATCCCAATTGTGCCCTTAATATAACGAATAATGCGTTTTACCGCAATAAGATGAGACTCTTTAGGACACGATTGAAATCTAGCACAAAGACACACACTAAACATGATATCCGGCCTACTTGCCGTCAAATATAAAAGACTTCCTATCATGCTTCTATATAATTTAATATCAACATTTTTACCTTGTTCGTCCTTATCAAGCTTAGTTGTAGTTGCCATTGGAGTGTTGCAAGCCTTTGATCCTTCAAGCCCAAACTTCTTTACTAGCTCCTTTGCATATTTGGCTTGGTTAATGAAGGTTCTGTCTTGCAATTGCTTGATTTGGAGTCCAAGGAAGAAATTGAGCTCACCCATGAAAGACATTTCAAATTCTAGTTGCATTACCTTCTCAAAATCCTTGCACAAAAGCTCATTAGTAGATCCAAAAATTATATCATCAACATAAATTTGCACAATTAAAATATCATTATCAACATGCTTAGTAAAAGAGTTGTGTCTACTTTGCCTTTAATAAAATCATTGGAAATGAGAAAACTAGAAAGCCTTTCATACAAAGCTCTTGGAGCTTGTTTCAATCCATACAAAGCTTTATCAAGTTTAAAAACAAAATCGGGATGAACATGATCAACAAACCGGGAGGTTGAGCAACATAAACTTCTTCATTAATAAAACCATTCAAAAATGCACTTTTTACATCCATTTGAAAAAGTTTAAAATTTTTAAAACATGCAAAAGCTAGTGTCATCCGTATGGCTTCAAGCCGTGCTACGGGTGCAAAGGTCTCCTCAAAGTCAATTCCCTCAACTTGAGTGTAACCTTGGGCCACTAACCTAGCTTTATTCCTAATGACATTTCCGGACTCATCCATCTTGTTTCTAAAGATCCACTTAGTACCAATTATTGGTCTATCGTGGGGCTTAGGAACAAGGTGCCAAACTTAGTTGCGCTCAAATTGATTGAGTTCCTCTTGCATGGCAAGCAACCAATATGGGTCCGTCTCGGCTTCGAGAATGCCTTTGGGTTCAAAATGAGAAATAAAAGCAAAGTTACCACATATGTCATGGAGTTTGGAGCGCGTTGTGACTCCTTTAGATGCATCACCCAAGATGAGCTCCTTAGGATGATTTGTAGCGTATCTCCAAGCTTTAGGAAGCGGTTGAGTGCTTTCCTCCTTATCCTCTTGAACTTCACCAATAGGATCTAGCTTTTCTTCTTGAGCGGGTGAGTCCTTCAAGGATAGTCTCTCCATGTCTTCACCTAGTGGTTCAATCTCTACAACATTCTCAACAACCACATTAGATTCTTCAAATTTAACATGCATGGATTCTTCAATGGTTAGTGTAGATCTATTGAAAACTCTATATGCTTTGCTAGTAGAGGAATATCCAACAAAGATAGCCTCATAAGCCTTAGCATCAAATTTACCCAAATTATCCTTAGTATTTAAAACAAAACACTTGCATCCAAAAACTTTAAAATATGCAACATTTGGTTTTCTAGAATGATACATTTCAAATGATGTTTTTGAAGAATTTTTGCACAAATAAATACGATTCGATATATAGCATGCGGTGTTTACGGCCTCGGCCCATAAATATTGAGGGAGGTCATATTCACTTATCATTGTCCTAGCCATCTCTTGAAGTGTTCTATTTTTCCTTTCTACAACTCCATTTTGTTGTGGAGTTCTAGGACAAGACGTTTCATGCTTAATTCCCTTTTCATCACAATAAGTCATGAAGAGTTGGTTAATAAACTCACCACCTCTATCACTTCTTATTCTCAAAATCGGAAAACCCTTTTCTTTTTCAACTCTTTTTCGAAAAATCTTAAAATGAGAAAAAGTTTGATCTTTATTTTGCAAAAAGAAAACCCAAGTAAAACGGGAGAAATCATCAACCAAAACAAATGCAAATCTACTTCCATTTAAACTTTTAGTTTTAGTTGGTCCAAAAAGATCCATATGAATTAATTCTAAAGGCCTAGTTGACATGATATCCTTGATTGGTTTAAAGGAAGACTTGGTTTGTTTCCCAAGTTGGCACGCACTACAAATGCGGTCTTTCTCAAAATCCAAGTAAGGTATACCCTTCACCAATTCCTTTGAATTAATCCTAGAGATATGGTCAAAAGATGCATGTCCTAATCTTCTATGCCAAAGCCAAGAATTTTCATCAAAAGCATTTAAGCATTTAGTAGAACAATCTAAATTAAGCATGTCAATAATATAAACATTATTATCACGAAAACCGGTAAGAATACAAACATCGGATTTAACATCAAAAATCTTGCATGAGGAATCATCAAAAACAACTTTAAGTCCACGATCACAAAGTTGACTAATGCTAAGCAAATTATGTTTTAAACCATCTACTAAAACAACATTCTCTATAATAGGAGATGAACCAATTTCAATATTACCGATACCGATGATGGTGCCTTTGGAATCATCCCCGAAGGTGACGGAGCCACCTTCCATGTACCTTGATAGGGTTGTGAAGTTGTTGATGTCCCATGTCATGTGTCTTGAACAACCACTATCAAGGTACCACCGCTCCTACGTCTTGGAGCCTTGGTGTGTACCTACATCAAACATTTTAGGACTTGATTTTGGTACCCACATTTTCTTGGGTCCATGAGGGTTAGAGCCATTAACCCAAACAAGATTATTTGAACTATGCAATTTATCATAACAAAACTTAGCTAAATGTCCATGTTTACCACAATATGTGCATCTATATACTCTACCATATCTAAATGCATAATGAGTGTGTAATTTGTGAGCATGGGCATTGTGAGCATGAGAATTCTTATCTTGTGAAGTGTTAGCATGTGAAGTGGGCTTCTTAGAAAACATGTTCTCAAGTTTCTTGGTATTAAAAGCACAATCATTTAACACTTTTTCAAAATCATTCATTTTGGATTTAAAAGAAGAGATTTCTTTTTCATCAATAATAGGAGATTTTGCCTTACAAGCACTCTTGTAGGCACAAAATTCTTTTTGCATGGAAATGAAATTAGAAGAAATGTCATCTTTTTCTTTAGAAACAATGGCAAGTTGATTTTTAAGAAAAGCAACTTCTTTTTGCAATTTTAAGCATTCAAGTTTCTTATTATCATAAGTTTCAGAAAGTTCTACAAATGCATGTACTAGAACTTCCTTACTTAGTTCATCATCTTCATCATCATGGGATTGAGGGGTTACCTTAGGTGTGTTTGCCATGAAACACATATTAGCTTGATCCACCTCCTCTTCGGACTCGCTTTCCGAATCCCATGTTGCTTTGTAGGCTTTCTTTTCCTCCGGCTTCTTTGGCTTGAAGGAGGAAGTCATTTTCTTCTTGAACTCCGGACAATCCGCCATGATATGTCCGGGTTTGCGGCAATTGTAGCATATGATATTCCGCTCCTCTTTGCCTTCGAATTTTCTCCGGAAGTTGAACTTGTTCTTTCGGTACAACCTCTTGACATTCCGCACAAGTAGAGTTAGCTCCTCATCTTCTTCTTCGTCATCTTCATCGTCATCATTGGTGGAAGAAGTCTTGAAGGCTATGGATTTCTTCTTTGAAGTAGTAGCCTCATCTCTTGCTTTCTTCTCCATCTCATGGGTCTTTAGGTTCCCAATGAGACTAATGATGTCCATCTCGTCCTTGTCATTTAATTCCTTTAATGTGGTGGCCTTGATCTCCCAAGATGGTGGAAGAGCCCGTATCACTTTGCGCACCTTTTGATCGTTGGAGATGACGTCACCTAATGAAGAAAGACCATTTGTAATTTTAGTGAAACGAGTAATCATACAATCAATGGATTCTTCATCAAGCATTTTGAATGATTCATATTGAGACCTCAAGAGATCTATCTTAGCTCTCTTGACTTGTGAAGTCCCTTCATGTGTGACCAATAAGTGTTGCCAAATCTCATAGGCGGATTGGCAATGAATTACCCGTGTAAGGTCATCCTCATTCAAGGCGGTTAAAAGGAAATTTTGGGCTTTTGAGTTAGCCTCATATTCTCTAAAGTTGAAGTCGGTCCAAGTGCTCTCATCTTCATTGGGTGCTACATAGGTTTGGTCAAAGACTTAGCCACTAAACTACCTAGTGATTGCAAAAAGATAGTCATCCTAACCTTCCAAATAGGGAAGTTGAGTCCATCAAATTTAGGTGGGGTTTTAATGTTGTCGGCCATGTTTACTAGTGTATGAATGTATGAATGGAAATGTTGATTAGCAATATTTTAAGGATCTCTCTATGGATGTTAAGCCAAACCTAGAGTCCAAGCTCTGATACCAATTGAAAAGTCACCTAGAGGGGGGTGAATAGGTGACAATGCTAATCAAGGGCAAATTAAAAATTTAAAGCTACAACAATCACAAGATGAATGCTAGCAAGTAAGTATGACAATGAATATGATGAGCAAGTAATAAGAGCAAGCAATATAGAGTAAGAATTTGCAAGAATGTAAACCAATCGCAAACACAAAGATATGTTATCGAGGTTCGAGCACCCAGCTCTACTCCCCGCCTTCCCCAGAAGGATTCTAGCTACTTCCACTATCACAAAGAACAATTACAATGGAGTACCCAACTCCTACAATCTCAAGAACAAGTGATTTCCTTGGTAGTCAAAAGACCACAAACTCTCTCTTTCAAAAATCTCTTCCCTTACAAAAGGTCCTTAGAGAATAATGAGTAGAATTGAAGCTCTTTTTGTGTAAGGAAAAGAAATTGAAATCAGAGAAAAACTTTTGAAAACCCTTCAGAAAATTGAGAGAATTTAGCACAAAAACCAAGAACTTTGAAAGCCTTAAACTTTTGAATTTTTGTAAAGATTGTTGTTGTAACCAATCTCTCCCCAAACACCCCTATTTATAGGAGAGGGCTAGGGTTAAGGGATAAAACATATTTACTGATGTTTAGGAGGTAATTAGATCAAAATATATCCTTAAACGGATTTTTAAACACAAAAGACAAAAATAAACAGCCCTTAAAAATCTGCCCGTTACTGTTCAAATGGTCGGATCGGTCGACCGGGCCGGTCGACCGGTAGTATAAAAATTTGACCGTTACAGGCTATCGGTCGACCGACCCAGTCGATTGATAAAAACTGTGACAAAAATAAATAGTCCGGTCGACCGCCCCGGTCGACCGACAGACGTGCACACGGATACGTGCATCTGCCAGGACTTCGGTCGACTGGTCCGGTCGACCGGACCAGACTGACATAGGCTCGGTCGACCGACCCGGTCGACCGGATCAGGTCAAAAAGCCAAATTTAAAAAGAAATAAAAGAGGATTTTGATTTTATCAAAAATACTTTTGAACAGGGATTAGTATAAAACACAAATATATATCTGTAGGCAAAATCTTGTATGCAAAATATTTTTGTATAATTTATAAGAAATTATTTTGGAATGAGCATGTGCGCAGAAACGTGTGTGAGAGAGATTCAAACCTATCCACTATTCTTTAACGAACTATAAACTGAAAAACAAATTACATGAAGACTTCTTGTGCTATCTTCAAATCTTTGAGCCATCCAATGCCTTGCTAGTGCCTTCTCTTCTATGATCCTTCCTTGATGTGCAATTTGCCTTCCTTGCTTTGTGGAACTTAGAAGTTCTTGCAATAGCTAAGCGAATGGTCTCTAAACATGGTACAAACCTGAAACTTATCTTAACAAATTTGTTAGTACCAAATAGCTCATATTTGGTTTGTCATCATCAAAACACAAAACAATTGGAGAGTGTAACCTCTTGGGCCAACAAGTTATGCAAAAAAACTTGTTGGAAAACCTCTGAGAAAGATAGGAAAAACTGGCTCTAAAACTTCTCTAAAATCTTGTTGAAAACTGGCAAAGAGACCCCATATTTATAGGGTTACAAAAAACTATCCATTGGGGCTCAATACAAGGCTAGATGGCCTTTCGATCGACAGGGCGATCGACCGGCCAACAGTCAAAAATCTGACCGTTGAGGGTTACCGGTCGACCGGCCGGTCGATCGCACCCTGGCCACTTTGCCCTGTCAGTCGACCTCTAGGTTGACCGGGCCAACCAGAGACCATGTCTCTTTCAGTCGATCGATCGCTGTGAGTTGTGTACGTTCTTGTGTACGTTGGTCGACCACTCTGTTGACCGAGCCAGATTCGATCGACTGGTCGTTCGACCGCCAGCTGCCCAAAAATAACTTTTTCAGGTTTAAATCTTGGACTTTTTATACCCTTAAAAATTCAAATGAATTTCACTAAAATAAGTTCATGTAAATACTTTGAAATACAAATATGTGTGATTAAAAATCAACACATATTACAAATAATTTGAACTATGTTTGAGGTATTGAAATTTAGGCTTAAACTGAAAATCGTATCTTTTAAAAACAAACTTTTAAAATGAAAAACCTAATTTTCCAAAACTTATACAAATAAACAAATAAGATATTTAAACATTTTTGAAGCATAGTGTGTTTGGATATGATCCAATACAGATAATAGATGAAAAACTTGTTTTTGACAATAAACTCAAAATAAGTTTTGATAAATACAAAACTTGAAACCATGAACTAGAAACATCAAAATAAGTTTTTCTAAACATTTGAACCATCAGTGCATATGGATGAGATTCAACACACATATAAACCATATAAACTTATTTTGATAAAATCTATTCATGAAACCAAAAAGTGTATTCTTTAAAAATCCAAACCAAAATTATATTTTTCAAAAAACAAAACTTAAACATGAAAGTTATGAAATGTTTTGTGTGTGTATAAATGAGCTTGAGCAACCCACAACTAATCTATCCTTTACATTTTGTCTAAAATAAAAATCTAAAACTTACAAACATGGACTCAATCTTCTTTAGAATCTTCTTCGAAAATCTTCTTCTCCATCTTGACTTTATCCAAACTTGATCCATGAGCTAGACTCCTCTTTGAGTACTTGATGCGATCTTGACATGCGAGCTCTTGAATCAATACATACTAGCTTCAAAACTTGAGTTTGAAACTTTCATTGAAGCTAAACACCGACTAAGATCTTGATAAATATTTGAAACTTATTAAATAAAAGATCATTAGTACTATAACTAAATGAGTTAATATCACGCCCCGCTTCCCAAAATACGGAATACATGTGCGTGACGATAGCCAGCAGATACTCACGAAGAGTGAAATCTCTTCCATGAGTACCTTACGAAGGTTCACCTAGAGGGGGGGTGAATAGGTGATGGCTAATCTAATGGTCACTTAATGACAAATAATGCGGAATTAAATACTATAATGACCTAAACTAAACTCTTACACTAAACACCACGTATAATACAAGAGTGTAGCCGAATTCCCCGTAAAGGGCTCTGGACTAACTCCTCTAGATTCCCTTGATAAGGGTTGAGGTGCCGCATTGGCTCTCTTGGTTGAATACAAGTGTTAGCAAACAATCCCAAGCAAGTATAACAATTAAGCATACAATATATCAAGCATGTAAAGATAAACACAATAGAAGCATGCAAGATATAAACAAGAGACAAAGAGAGAGAGAGAGTGAACAATCGCAAACACAAGGAATTTGTTTCGAGGTTCGAGCACACTTGCTCTACATCCCCGCCTTCGACACACGAAGGATTTCCACTATAATCGATCCCAATGGATCACCCGGTGCCGCAACACCTACAACTCTCGGACTCCCTAGTCCGTACACACCGCAAGCCCACCGGCTCGCCGAGGCCGCACCTCAAACAAAGAGTTCGCACCCGAACCCGAAACAACCAAGTCCTCACTAGGACCCAAAATAATGCGAACACACACGTCCGCCTCTTCAAAGAACAAAGATGAACTTTGGTGATCACAACTCTTGATCACCTAAAATCCTCTCACAAAAACACTCCTATAGAATGAATAGCTCAATGGGTTGCTCAAATGTTTGTGAGAAAAACAAGGAAAGAGATGGTGGAGGAAAACTCAAAGAAATCTCTTTTAAACTCTCTTGATAAACTCTCCTTTTAATTGGAAGTATTGGCTCTAAATTTTGTGGAGAAAAACCTTTGAAAAGTGTAGGAAAAAACTGGCTCTAAAAGTCTCCAAAAATCTTGGTCAAAAACAATGCCCAAACCCCCAAATTTATAGGCTAAGAAAAACTAGCCGTTGGGGTCTGTCAGCCCTAACGGTCGACCGTCCGGTCGGCCGGCCAACGGTCATATTTCAGACCGTTTGAGCCATCGGTCGACCGAGCCAGGATACAGAGAGCAATCTCTCTGTCCGGTCGACCGCTCGGTCGGCCGGGGCCTTTCCAGAGAGCAGAACTTTCTGGACGGTCGACCGGGTCGGCCGGCCGGCCCTCCTGCAGAACTGGCGTGCACGTCTGTGCACGTCGGTCGACCGGGTCGGTCGACCGGCTGAAGCCAGGTCAGGTCTGAACTAGGGATTAAAAACTTGGTCTTTTGGCTCACATAAAAATCCCATAAAATACTGAAAAATATACAAAAATAGTTTTACAATATACTTTGATAAACAAACATGCTTGCACAAAATCAAGGCATGTTACAAATGATTTGGACTATTTTTGTAACTTGAAAATATTGGCTCAATTGAAAACTTGTATTTTTCTAAAACTTATTTTTCAAACTTCTTCATGATACAAAAATAAGATATTTTGAATTCATTAAAGCATAGTGTGTATGGATATGATCCACTACACAAATAGGATATCTATGTTTTTGATATTAAGCATTAAACATGGTTTTGGTTTCAAAAGACATGTACATGAGAAACACCAAAAACCAAAATAGTATTTTTCAAAATGAAAGTCTTTTCTAAATCTGAAAATTCTTTTATGAAAAGACAACTAAATCAAGAGAGTGTGTGTGATAAATACTTAAGCAATCCACCAACTATTCTATCCTTTACATTTTATCTAAAAGTAAAAATCTTATACCTAGACACAAGTCTTCATCTTCTTGAAGTCTTCACTTGAAGCCTTCTCATCTTCTAGACTTGGTCCAAACACGATCCAACGAGCTCAACTCTTGATGTATAGGCTCGTGAATCAACCGGTGCTAGCTCCAAAACTTGACTTTAAATGCTTTGTTGAAGCTCCACACCTACTAAGATCTTGATAACAAATCTGTCACTAATTAAATACAAGATCATTAGTACTATAACTACATGAGTTGATCATCATCAAAACTAGAGTGATGGGCCTTTGGGCCAACAATCTCCCCCTTTTTGATGATGACAAAACTCATGAAGTTATATATGCATGGATTAAAGTAAAGCTTCAAAGACGCTCCCCCTTAACTCATGCATAACAAACAAATAATAAATATGCAATGGATGGCATGTATGCAAAGCTAGGAGACAAACATGTTTATGAGCATTCATTAAATTAAATCAAATCAAATTCTAGTTCTCCTATTTGCAAAACAAAACATATATGCATAAACAATCCTTTTTCACAAAACAAGCATATAAATCCAAAATCTTTCTCCCCCTTAAGCAAGGAAAACATGCATATATCTCAAATACTTCTCCCCCTTTTTGTCAATCATCAACAAAGGGGTTAAAGTAAAAACAAAATCATCAAATTTTTCTCCCCCTTTTTGTCCGAAACAAAGACCAAAGAAGGGGTAAACCAAATCAATCAAGAAAGGTTATATGTGATATACATTCATGAAGAGGAAGACGCTAAGTTAGCTTCCCTACACATATGCATTACATGAAGAAGGGATGACAAGCCCCAATTCACATAACACATACTATGTAATGCATAATAGGAGATGTGAAGTTCCCCTACACACGTGTATCACATAAAGAAGAGTTGTCAAGCTCCTCAATATACAATACACTCAACATGAATCTATATGTAGAAGAGATGTTAAGCTCTCCTTGCATATAGGCAATACAAATTAAAACATTTTTTTTAATTTTTCTTTATAAAAACAAATTTTGAGATATCAAATAAACATAATTTTTTTAATTTTGATACCAATTTTAAAACATAATGCATAAGCTTAAAAAGAATTTGAAGTAAGCTTAGCATAAACAAAGTTTGTGCTTTTAAATATGTAAATCGATTTTAACTCAAGCACAAAACAAATCATATATATGTATGAAAAATGAGTATACCAAATGAAATTGATACATACATATATAAGAAAACAAAATATGAGTATATACAAAAATAGAGTCAAATTGATACCAATTGAAATGATTCAATGATACCAATTGAAACAATAATAAGATTATGTGTATATCTCATAAACATTGAAGAATAAATAACTAGTTAAATTAATTTTTTTTTGAAAAACTAGTTAAAGATCCTTCAAAACAAGAAATCAAAACATATGTATTTCAAGAATCATACCTAATACACAAGAATTGACACTCGATCTATAAAGCTCAAAAATATGTTCATGAATCAAAGTCATGACAAAACAAATGAAGTATGAGTGTACAAGAATCATGTATATAGCATTTTCATGAAAATAGTCATTAAGGCTCAAAGCGATCAAAACAAATTATTCATTTTATTTTATCAAACAAAACATGAAAATCCATTTTTCATTAAAAACAATAAACTTCTAGGTATATGTATGATTTATCTAAATCTAACAATATGCATACATATCCCAAACATAAAAGACTCTATTAAAGGTATTTGCATGAAGGCAAGAGACTCACGGGTATACATGTATATTTATTAGATTTGAACAAAATTTACATATACATGAAGTAAAACATGAAAATAGGCAAAACAAGTGTAAATGAAAGAATCATCAAAACTAGCCTATATATGTGCATATAGTGGGTACAAATGAGCATGAAGTGCAAACATATATAAGTCAATTTGTTCTCACTATTTGTACAAGTATAAATACAAGTTTTGATAAAAACTACATTTAAACTAGTATTTACCACATGAAGCACAAAAATACATAAAACATGAACATGCTAAAAATGTCACATATGAAATAAGCATGTAAATAAACTAGGAGTTTAGAAATAGTTACCAACTAAGGAACTATGTTCCAAATCTCCAAACATGATGGTTGTCCCACCAAACCTCCTTGATAGCGATGCATCCATATATGTGTCCATCAAGTCCATGAGCATCCACCATCAAGGCACCATCCCTCTCACGTCGTGTGAGAGCCCTCACCTACATCAAAAACACAAGGTGGGGGTTTTGGTACCCATTTTCTTTTGGGTCCTTGGGGGTTAGCTTTGTAAGGCACCCAAACATTTTTATTAGCAAAATTTAAAACATGCAACTTATCATAACAAAATTTTGCTAAATGGCCTTTGCGGCCACAATGTGTACATTTGTACACCTTAGTATGCTTATGTGTGTGAGTGTGATCATGACGTGCAACATAAGCATATGCATGTTGAGGATGATGTGCATGAATGTGTGGAGTTTGTTTCTTTGAAAACAAAGACTCCAATCTAGAATGATTGAATGCACATGAGCTCAAAGTTGACCTCAAACAATTAATCCTATTTTCAAAAATTTAATCTCACTATCATCAATGGTGGCATGTAGAGAAAGGTGAGATATAGAGTCATTTTTCTTATTCTTTTTAGAAAAACTTTCTTTTTCTTTTTCACAAATTTTTCCTTTCAAACAAGAGTTTTCTTGAAAAACAACTTCCTTTTGTTTTTCCACCACAACAATTTTATTTTTCAAAAACATATTTCCTTCACATAAATCATTCAATTTGGACATCAAGGAAATATTTTCATTTTTCAAATCTTCATTTTCTTTTTCCATGCATGCAACCTTAGTTCTAAATGAATCATTTTCTTTTAGCATGCAATCAAAATCCTTTTTCAAATTTTTATTATCTTTTCTAAGCATGTCATATTTCTCTAATAGTTGTTGACAAAATGAAGCAAGTTCATCACATGACATGTTATCTTTATCTACCTCGGATTCGGTAGTTACCTCAAGGGGGTTATCCCCTTGGACCATATAGTACTTGTTGGAGATGTCGCTTCCAACATCCGAGTCGCTCCCCGCATAGTATTGATCATTTTCGCCAAAGGAGAGGAGGGTGTTCCAAACTACAAAAGCCGAATCAATATTAGAAACCCTAGATAAATAATCATCATTTAGGGTAGACTTTAAAACATGTAGGGCTTTTGAGTTAGCCTCAATATACTTGCTATTGTTAATATATGAATCATTAGTGATAGCAAGATAAACATGAATGCCTAGGGCTTTGAGGTACAAAGACATCTAACCTTCCAAATTTGGATGTTAAGAATGTCAAAGGTGGGTGGTGACATGAAGTCTATGGTGTGTGTACAAATAATGTGATTAGTCTAAAAAGAGGATCTTTAACTCTAGGTTGTAAGACCCAAATTCAGAGCACTTGGCTCTGATACCAATTGGAGGTTCACCTAGAGGGGGGTGAATAGGTGATGGCTAATCTAATGGTCACTTAATGACAAATAATGCGGAATTAAATACTATAATGACCTAAACTAAAATTTTACACTAAACACCACGTATAACACAAGAGTGTAGCCGAATTCCCCGTGAAGGGCTCTGGATTAACTCCTCTAGATTCCCCTTGATAAGGGTTGAGGTGCCGCGTTGGCTCTCTTGGTTGAATGCAAGTGTTAGCAAACAATCCCAAGCAAGTATAACAATTAAGCATACAATATATCAAGCATGTAAAGATAAACGCAATAGAAGCATGCAAGATATAAACAAGAGACAAAGAGAGAGAGAGTGAGCAATCGCAAACACAAGGGATTTGTTTCGAGGTTCGAGCACACTTGCTCTACATCCCCGCCTTCGACACACGAAGGATTTCCACTATAATCGATCCCAATGGATCACCCGGTGCCGCAACACCTACAACTCTCGGACTACCTAGTCCGTACACACCGCAAGCCCACCACCTCGCCGAGGCCGCACCTCAAACAAAGAGTTCGCACCCGAACCCGAAACAACCGAGTCCTCACTAGGACCCAAAACAATGCGAACACACACGTCCGCCTCTTCAAAGAACAAAGATGAACTTTGGTGATCAAAACTCTTGATCACCTAAAATCCTCTCACAAAAACACTCCTATAGAATGAATAGCTCAATGGGTTGCTCAAGTGTTTGTGAGAAAAACAAGGAAAGAGATGGTGGAGGAAAACTCAAAGAAATCTCTTTTAAACTCTCTTGATAAACTCTCCTTTTAATTGGAAGTATTGGCTCTAAATTTTGTGGAGAAAAACCTCTGAAAAGTGTAGGAAAAAACTGGCTCTAAAGTCTCCAAAAATCTTAGTCAAAAACAATGCCCAAACCCCCAAATTATAGGCTAAGAAAAACTAGCCGTTGGGGTCTGTCAGGCCTAACGGTCGACCGTCCGGTCGGCCGGCCAACGGTCATATTTCAGACCGTTTGAGCCATCGGTCGACCGAGCCAGGATACAGAGAGCAATCTCTCTGTTCGGTTGACCGCTCGGTCGGCCGGGGCCTTTCCAGAGAGCAGAACTTTCTGGACGGTCGACCGGGTCGGTCGGCCGGCCCTCCTGCAGAGCTGGCGTGCACGTCTGTGCACGCCGGTCGACCGGGTCGGTCGACCGGCTGAAACCAGGTCAGGTCTGAACTAGGGATTAAAAACTTGGTCTTTTGGCTCACATAAAAATCCCATAAAATACTAAAAAATATACAAAAATAGTTTTACCAATATACTTTGATAAACAAACATGCTTGCACAAAATCAAGACATGTTACAAATGATTTGGACTATTTTGTAACTTTAAAATATTGGCTCAATTGAAAACTTGTATTTTTCTAAAACTTGTTTTCCAAACTTCTTCATGATACAAAAATAAGATATTTTGAATTCATTAAAGCATAGTGTGTATGGATATAATCCACTACACAAATAAGATATCTATGTTTTTGACATTAAGCATTAAACATGATTTTGGTTTCAAAAGACATGTACATGAGAAACACCAAAAACCAAAATAGTATTTTCAAAATGAAAGTCTTTTCTAAATCTGAAAATTCTTTTATGAAAAGACAACTAAATCAAGAGAGTGTGTGTGATAAATACTTGAGCAATCCACCAACTATTCTATCCTTTACATTTTATCTAAAAGCAAAAATCTTATACCTAGACACAAGTCTTCATCTTCTTGAAGTCTTCACTTGAAGCCTTCTCATCTTCTAGACTTTGGTCCAAACACGATCCAACGAGCTCAACTCTTGATACATAGGCTCGTGAATCAACCGGTGCTAGATCCAAAACTTGACTTTAAATCCTTTGTTAAAGCTCCACACCTACTAAGATCTTGATAACAAATTTGTCACTAATTAAACACAAGATCATTAGTACTATAACTACATGAGTTGATCATCATCAAAACTAGAGTGATGGGCCTTTGGGCCAACACCTTAGGCTGTCAATAACAAGCAGGATAGCACACATATATGCACATACCACCAAGCACAGGGATAAAGGCACATATATGAAAAACTGAATCATAAACAATATCATCCACTATATCTGAATAAAACAAGTCAAGAAGAAAACTGAACTCACCGGAAAATAGCGAAACCAGAATATGATCTACGAACAACTCTCTATACCAGCTTCCTGATCTAAATACTGAAAAATAATATAAAGGTCCGTCAGAAGCGAACTAGCAAGAGTACACGAAACAGGAAGGAGAGAATATGAAAATGTAGTAACAGTAAGTAGGATATAAGAACATATGTTTGGAAATATCAAGAACTGAATGTAATAACAGTAACAGGAATAATCAGAAGATAGATCATGTACAATAAGACCGTGCATGTATGGTGTGACATGTGTATAATGAACATGAAATATCCTGGACAAGTAATTGTCGTGTAACATAATCACAAGATCACAAGAACTCAAGATCACAAGATAAAATCACATGGTATGTCTAGGAATGTCATGCAGTCAAGATAATGCATGTCACATGAGTCTCAAGTGTCAGTATCTTGAAAATACATGTTAGGTACTAGATCATTGAAGGCAATGAAGGATATGATGCAAGTGCATATGTCTAACATATTTTATTATCCTAACTAATGCAACCATCCTGTGCCCCATCCCACAAGACAACCGCATATCAAACAAGTGATGCGTTAGTGGATCCTGATAGCAGGGAGAAACAGTTCACTGTACTCAGGTATCATGTAACATGTAATAACAGGAGCGCGCATAAATAACAAGATCATGTGTGGCATCCAAACCCATAAGGGTCGCCCTTCCAAGCACACCTCCCTAGATTTCCCCTGCTACAGTCTCCCCCAATAACCCCGACTTGGTTAATTTTATTAATTAAATGCAAATGCAAACAGTGTGTTACTCAGTGTTACAGGATTATGAATCGGTACCAAGAATATCAACATTAGATGGTAAACACGATGTGTATCAAAATCATGGGACGATGTAGATAGTGACAATATCAAGTGATAAATATAAAGTTGTGCAAGTGATATCAAATACATGCAAAGTAGTGCAAGCGATGATAGTATCATGTAATCTAAATGTCAAAGTAAAACGGTCATGATCATGTGTCCATAATCCAATAAGATATCCTCGAATAATTACTCAGAATATAATGGTTAATTTCCTTGATTAATTTTCAGCAATATCAGGATCACAATATCAATCGATATTCAATCTTTAACTATCAATCTTTCTTCATTATTATCCAGTTAACCTCAAGATCCAAATCACAGTATTTATCATGATCAGTGTAAATTTCACGTCAATAAATTAGTCTACCACATACAAGCAATAATGCAACTTTAAGTTGAATGCAGTTTGTACAGGAATGAGATGAGAATACGATACGTAAGGCAATGTAACATGATCACGAGACGGTACAGGTAATAATATCAAGAATACAAGAATAATTGTCATATAATCGGAAGAGGAAAGCTGATATGTAAATATGATCACAGGATAGTGTTGATGAGCATGCGATATAATACCCAGAATTTATACTTAAGAGGCAGAATTAAGATCAAGATGAAAGTCAACGAGAGGAGAATCGTGTACACTTGCCTGATGTCGTTGGAGTCTAAATTCCCGTAACTGCAACCGGCTCTGGGTAAAATTCGCGGCCTAAATATTGCGTGAATTAATTAGAGACTTAACATATTCTTATTCACTGATAAGTTAAATAGGAAAGTGATTTTTTTACTATTTATTATAATTTTGGTTAATTAATATTTCCAAATAATTCAATTTCTGGATTTATAGCAACTATTTAAAAATATATTTTCATGATAAAATATATGCATAAAATAATAAATTGATGTATAATGTTTACATATTACTGAATTATGAATTTCATATATTTTTTTATGCTATTTAGAAATTTATTTGTCATTTAAATAAAATATCAAAATAATTTTACAGAGTTTCAAATTTAGTCTGTGAATTTTATGGAATTTTCTCTGAATTTTATGGAATTTTTTGAATTAAAATAAACCTAAAAATCAATAAAAATAATAAAAAGCTTAACGGGTCTGTTGCTACAGTAATGGGTTTGGGTGTAGTTTACTACAGTAATATTCTACACATTTTATTTCTATGTTATTTATTTATTTATTTTTCTTTTTCTTTCTTTCCCTTTTTTTTTTTCTTTTCCCTTCTTTCTTTTTCTTCTTTTCTCTCTGTTTTTTTTAATGGGGCCGGGTCGGGTCTGTAAACAGACCCAAACCCGGGTCTGTTGGCCAGACCCGCTGGCCTGACCAGACCTGGCCTGGGCCAGGTCTGGCTGGGCTGGCCAGACCAGGCCAGGTCTTGGCCTGGCTTGGCTCGGCCAAGCCCTGGCCTGGCTCGGCCAGAGGCCGAGAGCTTCTCTTTTATTTCTTTTTATTTCTTTTTTTTGATTAAAATAAATTTATAAAATCCATTAAAATTATAAAAATTAGTATACAAGTATTAGGTGTCCCTATATATTTTTATTAGAATTTTAAAGAAGTTTTTCGTAATGTAATTAGTGATTTAGTAGAGCTTACTACGTGTTCGACGAAATGCCAATAATAACTAAAATCGACGACAACGCAAAGTAACTTACCCGGAACGCTTCCCTTCAGTCTGAATCTTCTTCCAGCACCTTAGAGTCTTGGGAGAGAAGGTACGCATGCTCACGCAAGGTGTGTGATCCGCCATGGGGTCATGCGCGGCCGTCGACGGCGGATCTCGCGGACGACGACGGAGGCTCGCGGACGACTACGGACTCTCGCCGAAGAGAATCGGCTGCAGCGCAAAGAGGAAGGGATGCGGTTGAGGAGTCGGCCACACGCGCGGCACGACGGAGAAGTTGCGGACTCGACGAAGAAGTTGCAGACTCGACGACGGAGGATGAGGATGGCCTGCGGAGCTCGCCGGAGAGGATGTAGGTCTCCTCGCGCTTGCCGGCGGAGCGTGGACGGCCATAGCTCGGACTGAGGAGCTGCTGGTGCTCTGACAGTGATGCAAGCCAAAGGGAGAGGAAGGATGGGAAACCGTGGAGTGATGCATGGAGGAGGAGGTGCACGGCTGAGTGATTTCAGTCAAGGAGGAATATATAGAGAGATAGGAGGGGTTAGAGAGGAGAGAGTGGGTGAGAGAACGTGGGGGACGTGAGAGATTGGAGGAGAGAGGGGGTGAGACAACGTCGGGGACGTGAGAGATTGGTCAAGAATGGCTGAGGACGTGGGTGAAAATGGGGTGAAGAAGGTGACGCATGATATGCTTAAATAAAGTGTGAGCTCACCTTAAAGCACACGCAAAAGTGGCATGGTGGTCTGGGCGTTAGGATGCTTGGGAGAGTGTCACGGTTTCGAAACTTGGAGCAATGGAGGAGTTTGGTTTTATTTATTTGGAAGAATTAAAAGGTAAAGAAATAAAGGTTAAATAAAATTATTGTCTTTTTTTTGAATTCAACGCCAAATTGGCCATGTGGTTAGACCATCAAACTTGTATGGGATTGGGCTTGGGTTCGAAACCTGCTGCACACATGCGGGTTTTCTATTACTTTTATTTTATTTTCTTTTTTTTGAATATTATTTAAATATTATTTTATTGGATTAAACGCTATTAATTCAGGAAAATCCTCAAAAATTCTCAAAAATAGAAGATTTCATCTATTACTTTTATTTTATTTTCTTTTTTTGAATATTATTTAAATATTATTTTATTGGATTAAACGCTATTAATTCAGGAAAATCTTCAAAAATTCTCAAAAATAGAAGATGTCATCCTGAACATTGTTGTAAAGTCAGATTCTCAAAATTCATCCCCGATTATTAATTAAAAATCCCAGAGTCAGCCTATGTCACCGATCGACCCCAAATTGAGATTCTTCTCCAATAATTCCCAAAAAAATTCTAAAATTCTAGAAAAAATTATAAATAATGAGAAATAATATCTTGAGTTGAAATGACCTCAATCCGACTATCAGGATAATTAAATCATCACCAGATACCAGTATTGACATACGTATATTGGGAACCGAGGGTTACAATCCTACCCACCTTATAAAAAGAATTTCGTCCTCGAAATTCAGCCAGGCATTGACATATGAATCGAAGCTACCTCTACTGAGTTAGGATTGTTCCAGATCCGTAGCCGTGTCAATATGATATAACCCAATACCAAGTCAACCATGGGTCATGATCTAATATATTCATCACCAAGAGTATCACCATTAGTCCGGGGATCGAATTGACTTTCCAGAGCTCATAATCGGTCATCCTTAATATTACTTTACTCCCTCGATCCACTATAATCATGTTCATCTGATAAAATTGCTCCCACTATTTATAGGCCAAATCCTTAAGGTCATCAGTATCATAGTAACACAAATCTCAGATCCCACCGTCACTATTGAAAAATCATCAGTGACAGATAATGAATATATTGTAATCAGTGGCAATAACAAGTGATGATTATAAAGTTGAGTTTAAAATTCATTGATCTCCATAAAGATCCAGATATACCTATCTTCTCCTTTCATCTGTGATTCCTCAATCAAAGATCATATGATTCTCAATTTATGAAGGTATTCCAATTACAATGTTCTTAAGAGTCATAGGATTAACTCAACAACCTCAAACTATGATAGATATTCTTAAAATATTACTTAGGTCTGAAACACTTCAAGATCCTAACCTTCAAAACTAAATCCAAGCAATCTGATCCAAGGTATAGTCATATTTGACTAAGGATATGATTCCGTTTATTGAGCTGATTATCACTCCAAGATCCAATTCCTAAATACAATATGTATGGATGTGATTTGATCATTATTTAATCCAGGCATGATTATTATCTTAAGTCTTACTTCTCACTATGATTCCCTTATAGACATGTATTTCAAAAAGTTTCAGATCTAAAATTTCTCATAAAATTAACTGTCATATAATTCGACAAGGATCCTCTCAATTATTCTTCTTCGTCCAAATAATCGAGTTAAATCCTCAATATATCTATCCTCAATCTAAACCAAGAATAATCTAACCAGGCATGATCAAGCAGGACAGATTAGATATGAAGACTACATGGATGGAAGAGTCATATCAGGGTGACAGTTCAAGGATTTCTGGGGATCGATTGTACAGGTATGGAGTCAAAGAAGGGAGTCAATGACTGTTTACTTAGATAATTTCATGGATGATTATCATATATGTGGCTTGATTGCATATATGGCTTATAACTAACCTGGCTCTGATACCAACAAAATCATGTCACGCCCCGCTTCCTAAAATACGGAATACAGGTGCGTGACGATGGCCAGCAGATACTCACGAAGAGTGAAATCTCTTCCATGAGTACCTTAGACTGTCAATAACAAGCAGAATAGCACACATATATGCACATACCACCAAGAACAGGGATAAAATCACATATATGAAAAACTGAATCATAAACAATATCATCCACTATATCTGAATAAAAAAGTCAAGAAGAAAACTGAACTCACCGGAGAACAGCGAAACAAGAATATGATCTACGAACAACTCTCTATACCAGCTTCCTGATCTAAATACTGAAAAATAATATAAAGGTCCGTCAGAAGCTGACTAGCAAGAGTACACGAAACAGGAAGGAGAGAATATGAAAATGTGGTAACAGTAAGTAGGATATAAGAACATATGTTTGGAAATATCAAGAACTGAATGTAATAACAGTAACAGGAATAATCAGAAGATAGATCATGTACAATAAGACCGTGCATGTATGGTGTGACATGTGTATAATGAACATGAAATATCCTGGACAAGTAATTGTCGTGTAACATAATCACAAGATCACAAGAACTCAAGATCACAAGATAAAATAGCATGGTATGTCCAGGAATGTCATGCAGTCAAGATAATGCATGTCACATGAGTTTCAAGTGTCAGTATCTTGAAAATACATGTCAGCTACTAGATCATTGAAGGCAATGAAGGATATGATGCAAGTGTATATGTCTAGCATATTTTATTATCCTAACTAATGCAACCATCCTGTGCCCCATCCCACAAGACAACCGCATATCAAACAAGTGATGCGTTAGTGGATCCTGATAGCAAGGAGAAACAGTTCACTGTACTCAGGTATCATGTAACATGTAATAACAGGAGCGCGCATAAATAACAAGATCACGTGTGGCATCCAAACCCATAAGGGTCGCCCTTGCAAGCACACCTCCCTGGATTTCCCCTGCTACAGTCTCCCCCAATAACCCCGGCTTGGTTAATTTTATTAATTAAATGCAAATGCAAACAGTGTGTTACTCAGTGTTACAGGATCATGAATCGGTACCAAGAATATCAACATTAGTGGTAAACACGATGTGTATCAAAATCATGGGACGATGTAGATAGTGACAATATCAAGTGATAAATATAAAGTTGTGCAAGTGATACCAAATACATGCAAAGTAGTGCAAGCGATGACAGTATCATGCAATCTAAATGTCAAAGTAAAACGGTCATGATCATGTGTCCATAATCCAATAAGATATCCTCGAATAATTACTCAGAATATAATGGTTAATTTCCTTGATT
The DNA here is from genome assembly GCA_038442645.1 of Agave tequilana. Taxonomy (NCBI): domain Eukaryota; kingdom Viridiplantae; phylum Streptophyta; class Magnoliopsida; order Asparagales; family Asparagaceae; genus Agave; species Agave tequilana. The sequence continues at coordinate 21,369 of JAVJIF010010900.1, read as the reverse complement.
AATTTTCAGTAATATTAGGATCACAATATCAATCGATATTCAATCTTTAACTATCAATCTTTCTTCATTATTATCCAGTTAACCTCAAGATCCAAATCACAGTATTTATCATGATCAGTGTAAATTTCACGTCAATAAATTAGTCTACCACATACAAGCAATAATGCAACTTTAAGTTGAATGCAGTTTGTACAGGAATGGGATGAGAATACGATATGTAAGGCAATGTAACATGATCACGAGACGGTACAGGTAATAATATCAAGAATACAAGAATAATTGTCATATAATCGGAAGAGGAAAGTTGATATGTAAATAAGATCACAGGATAGTGTTGATGAGCATGCGATATAATAACCAGAATTTATACTTAAGAGGCAGAATTAAGATCAAGATGAAAGTCAACGAGAGAAAAATCGTGTACACTTGCCTGATGTCGTTGGAGTCTGAATTCCCGTAACTGCAACCGGCTCTGGGTAAAATTCGCGGCCTAAATATTGCGTGAATTAATTAGAGACTTAACATATTCTTATTCAGTGATAAGTTAAATAAGAAAGTGATTTTTTACTATTTATTATAATTTTGGTTAATTAATATTTCCAAATAATTCAATTTCTGGATTTATAGCAACTATTTAAAAATATATTTTCATGATAAAATATATGCATAAAATAATAAATTGATGTATAATGCTTACATATTACTGAATTATGAATTTCATATAGTTTTATGCTATTTAGAAATTTATTGGTCATTTAAATAAAATATCAAAATAATTTTACAGAGTTTCAAATTTAGTCTGTGAATTTTCTGGATTTTATGGAATTTTCTGAATTAAAATAAACCTAAAAATCAATAAAAATAATAAAAAGCTGGCCTGGGCCAGGTCTGGCCAGACCAGGCCAGGTCTTGGGCTGGCCTGGCGCGGCCAAGCCCTGGCCTGGCTCGGCCAGGTCCTGGCTGGGCTGGCCAGACCAGGCCAGGTCTTGGCTTGGCCTGGCTCGGCCATGCCCTGGGCTGGCTCGGCTAGGTCCTGGCCGAGAGCAGCAGCTGCTGCTGCTGCTGCTCTCGGCCAGAGGCCGAGAGCTTCTCTTTTTTTTTCTTTTTTTTCTTTTTTTATTAAAATAAATTTATAAAATCCATTAAAAATTATAAAAATTAGTATACAAGTATTAGGTGTCCCTATATATTTTTATTAGAATTTTAAAAGAAGTTTTTCGTAATGTAATTAGTGATTTAGTAGTGCTTACTACGTGTTCGACGAAATGTCAATAATAACTAAAATCGACGACAACGCAAAGTAACTTACCCGGAACGCTTCCCTTCAGTCTGAATCTTCTTCCAGCACCTTAGAGTCTTGGGAGAGAAGGTACGCATGCTCACGCAAGGTGTGTGATCTGCCATGGGGTCATGCGCGGCCGTCAACGGCGGATCTCGCAGACGACGACGGAGGCTCGGGGACGACTACGGACTCTCGCTGAAGAGAATCGGCTGCAGCGCAAAGAGGAAGGGATGCGGTTGAGGAGTCGGCCACACGCGCGGCTCGACAGAGAAGTTGCGGACTCGACGAAGAAGTTGCGGACTCGACGACGAAGGATGAGGATGGCCTGTGGAGCTCGCCGGAGAGGATGTAGGTCTCCTCGCGCTTGCCGGCGGAGCATGGACGGCCATAGCTCGGACTGAGGAGCTGCTGGTGCTCTGACAGTGATGCAAGCCAAAGGGAGAGGAAGGATGGGAAACCGTGGAGTGATGCATGGAGGAGGAGGTGCACGGCTGAGTGATTTCAGTCAAGGAGGAATATATAGAGAGATAGGAGGGGTTAGAGAGGAGAGAGTGGGTGAGAGAACGTGGGGGACGTGAGAGATTGGAGGAGAGAGGGGGTGAGACAACGTCGGGGACGTAAGAGATTGGTGAAGAATGGCTGAGGATGTGGGTGAAAATGGGGTGAAGAAGGTGACGCATGATATGCTTAAATAAAGTGTGAGCTCACCTTGAAGCACACGCCAAAATGGCATGGTGGTCTGGGCGTTAGGATGCTTGGGAGAGTGTCATGGTTTCGAAACTTGGAGCAATGGAGGAGTTTGGTTTTATTTATTTGGAAGAATTAAAAGGTAAAGAAATAAAGGTTAAATAAAATTATTGTCTTTTTTTTGTAATCAACGCCAAATTGGCCATGTGGTTAGACCATCAAACTTGTATGGGATTGGGCTTGGGTTTGAAACCTGCTGCACACATGCGGGTTTTCTATTACTTTTAATTTATTTTCTTTTTTTTTAAATAATATTTAAATATTATTTTATTGGATTAAACGCTATTAATTCAGGAAAATCCTCAAAAATTCTCAAAAATAGAAGATGTCATCTTGAACATTGTTGTAAAATCAGATTCTCAAAATTCATCCCCAATTATTAATTAAAAATCTCAAAGTCAGCCTATGTCACCGATCGACCCCAATTGAGATTCTTCTCCAATAATTCCCAAAAAAATTCTAAAATTCTAGAAAAAATTATAAATAATGGTAAATAATATCTTGAGTTGAAATGACCTCAATCTGACTATCAGGATAATTAAATCATCACCAGATACCAGTATTGACATACGTATATTGGGAACCGAGGTTTACAGTTAATCATCATCAAAACTAGAGTAATGGGCCTTTGGGCCAATAATCTCCCTCTTTTTGATTATGACAAAACTCATGGAGTTCTATATGCATGGTTTAAAGATAAGCTTCATAGAAGCTCCACCTTAACTCATGTATAGCATAAAAATAAATAGATACTCAATGAAACATATAAACAAACAAGCATGTATGTATAAACAAAAATCTAGCATGCATATATAAACACACTCAATTTTTCTCTCTTTTTGTCAATTTTTCAACAAAGGGGTGAAGAAAAACAAACAAGATAAATATATATGCGATATAAATTCATGAAGAGGAGAGATGTTAAGTTAACTCCCCCTGCATACATGCATTACATGGAGAAGAGATGACTAGACCCTAACCTATATAAGCAAAATATACAATATATAGATGGAGATGTTAAGCTCTCCCTGCACATGTGTACCATATAAAAAAAAGCGGTCAAGCTCTTCTTTATATAAAATACACTCAACATGAATCTATACATAGAGGAAATGTTAAGCTCCCCTTGCATATAAGCAATACATATCAAGACAAATTTTGAAAACCGATTAAAACAAATTTTGTATACCACTTAAAATAAATTTTGAACCTACTTGTAGTTGGCAAAATAAATGTTGATACCACTTGTAGGTAAACATAAATAATATCTTATAGGTAAACATCAACATGAAATTATTTTTTTTAAAAAAACTTTGTCTCCCTTTTTGAAATAATCACAAAACTAATGCATAATCTCGTATAAGATACCAATTGAAAAACCAATTGACATTAAGAACTAAATCAAGTTTAGCATGAAAACAATTTGTGCGATAAAACATGTATGGATATTGTTGATCTTAGCACAAGAAATCATATATATGTACATATGAAAATCAAAATACCACTTTCATGAGGATAAAATAATAAAACTCTAAACAAAACTTATATGAAATTCTTTTTCAAGAAAAATATGATATATCATATAAACATGCAAGAATTATCAAAACTAGGACATACAATGTTTAGTCAATCATAAGATGAGTACATAAAGGAGATAAAGCATGTATAGCATGTAAATCAAATATTGTACATGTATAACACAAGTTTTAATAGATTTGCATATCAACATATGATATAAGTATGTTAGCAGTTAAAACATTTATCCAAAAACATGATATAAGTGGAGATGAAATGGTTATCAAAATCGATATAGCCAGTTCATTTCTCCAAAATAGGGTGGTCCTCCCACCATAACTCTTTGATAGCGATGCATCAATTTGATTTGACCTTCAAGCTTAAAATGCATCCACCACTAAGGTACCAATTCTCTCGCGTCTTGTGAGAGCCCACACCTACAACAATGATAAGAGGTGGGATTTTTGGTACCCATATCTTTTTGGGTCCACGGGGGTTAGAAACAATTGGAACCCAAACATTCTTATTTACAAAATTTAAAGAATTTAATCTATCAAAATAAAATTTTGCAAGATGGCCTTTGCGGCCACAATTTACACATGTGTACACTCTAGCATACATGTGGTTGGTGTGAGTGAGAGTATGGTGTGCATGTGTATGCCGTGGGATATGTGCATGCACATGTGGAGTATGTTTCTTGTAAAATATAGATTTCAAATTTATTATGATTAATGGCACATTGGCTCAAAGTGGAGCCCAAACAATCAATGTTCTTCTTCATAATAGAAATATCATTTTTAATTTTAGAAAAATGAACACGAGCAGGAGAAACAAAATTCTTTTCTATTTAGAAATATTTTGTTTTTATAAAACAATTTTTTTTCACAGACTCATTTTCCTTCAAAACAATCTCCTTTTTTCCACAAAAATAATTTTCATTTTCAAAGATTCATTTTCTTTTGAAACACTTTCAAATTTATTTTGAAAAGAATCTTTTTCTTTTAAAATAAAATCATTTTCTTTCTTCAACAACTCATACCTTTTAAGAAGTTTTTAACAAAAAGATGCAAGTTCATCATATGGCATCTAAACATCTTCATTAAGCTCGAAATCAGAATTTATCTTAAGGGGATCATCCCCTTGAACCATGTAGCATATGTTAGAAGTAACACTTCTTTCATCCGAGTCACTCTCCTTATGATATTGCATTTGTTCTCCAAGGGAGATGAGAGTGTTCCAAACTACAAAAGCAGAAACCCTAAATAGAATTTCATCATTTAGGGTTGACTTTAAAGCATGAATGGCTTTTGCATTAGCCTCAAGATGCTTGCAATTTACAAAATAGGAATATTTAGTTGTGGCAAGATAAACATGAATGCCTAGGGCTTTGAAGTACATTGACATCTTAACTTTTTAAGTTTGAAAGTTAAGAATATCAAACATGAGAGGTGCTATGAAATCCATGTGTGTGTGTGTGTAAATATTGTGATTAGAAAAATAAGGACCTTTAACTCTGGGTTGTTAAACCTAAATCTAGAGCACCAAGCTTTGATACCACTTGAAGGTCACCTAGAGGAGGGTGAATAGGTGACGTGCTAATCAAATGCTAAATAAATGTGAAATTAAATACTATTATGCAAATTAAAACTATTATATTAACACACAACGTATAACCAAAGAGTGAAGCTAAATTTCCAGTGAAGGGCTCTGGACTTTCTCTTCAAGATTCCTCTATATTAAGATTTGAGATGCTACTTTAGCTCTCTTGGTTGAATACTAGTATGAGCACAAACACAAGCATGCAATGAATGTATAAGGAATAAGAGCATGCAAAAAATTAAACAATCCTAAGCATATATTCAATTGAGCACAAGTATATCAATCACATAAAGATGTTAATAATAAGAAAATCAAGATATATGAACACTAGTGAGAGAGAGAGAGATAAGCAATCGCAAACACGGGAGATTTGTTTCAAGGTTTAGTCCACTTGCTCTACGTGCTCGTCTTCACCACTATGAAGAATTTTCATAAAAATGATCCCGCAAGATCACTCGGTGCTGCAACATTAACAATGAGCTCCCTCAAGAACTCTTAGATCCGCAAGTCCCTTACTTGTCCCCGGAAGAACAACACACGCGAACCCGCAAGCTCGCCGAGGCCGCAACCTCTATAACTCCTCAAAATTACAAAGATGAAAACTTTGTGATTACCTCTTGATCACAAACAAACACTCTCACATACAAGTATCCTAGAGGATGGATATAGCAGCATGAAGCTTATGCTTGTGTAAGAAAACTAGGTAGATTGAGTGGTGGAAAACTCAAGAAAAATTCTTTTGAAAAGCTTAAGAAAAACACTCTTTTGATATAGAAGTTATGCCCAAAAACTAAATGGAAAACCTCTGAAAAGATGGGAAAAACTGGCTCTAAAACTTCTCTGAAATCTTGTTGAAAACTGGCTTAGAGAACCCTTATTTATAGGGTTATAAAAAACTACTGTTAGGGCTCAATACCCATGCCAGATGGCCTGTCGGTCGACAAGGTGGTCGACCAGCCAACGGTCAAAAATCTAACAATTGAGGGTTACCAGTCGACCAGCAAGTCGACTGCACCCATTCCACTTTGCCCTGTCAGTCGACCGAAAAAAACAGAGACCAAGTCTCTTTCAGTCAGTCGACCGGGTCGGTCGACCGTTGTAGCCTATGCACGTTCTTGTGCACGTCGGTCGATCGCTCGGTTGACCGAGCCCTAGTTTGATCGACCGCCAGCTACTCAAAAATAACTTTTTCAGGTTTAAATCTTGAAATTTTTATACCCTTCAAAATTCAAATAAATTCCAATAAATTTCACAAAAATAAGTTCATGTAAATACTTTGAAATACAAATATGTGTGATAAAAAATAAACACATTTGCAAACAATTTGAACTATTTTTGAGGTATAGAAATTTCGGCTTAAACTAAAAACTGTATTTTTTAAAAACAAACTTTTAAAATGAAAACCTATTTTCCCAAACTTATACAAATATAAAAAAAAGATATTTAAATACTTTTGAAGCATAGTATGTATGGATATGATCCAAAACACATAATATATGAAATAAACTTATTTTTAACAATAAGCTCAAAATAAGTTTTCATAAATCCGAAGCCTGAAACCATGAACTAGAAACATCAAAATAAGTTTTTCTGAATATTTGAACCATCAGTATATATGGACGAGATCCAATACACATATAAACTATGTAAACTTGTTTTGATGAAATCTATTCATGAAACCAAAAGGTGTATTCTTTGAAAATCCATACCAAAGCTCTGTACTTGACACGCGGCCTCTGCGAGATTCGCGTCTGAGGTTGGAATGCTACCTCTGCGTTTGACAAAGGACGCGAGGTCTGCATCTGGATTGAAACGCGGCCCTCGTGTTTGGCTTGAGGCCCGCGTCTAAGGCTGGAACGCGACCTACGCGTCTACGAGGTACGTGTCTGAGGCTTTGTCTTCACTAATTTTTAGACAACCTATAATAATGAGCAGAAGCTTGAAAATGAGAAGAAAAAGGTGGAGGAGCTCGAGGTCACTAGAGATCTGGTGTAACAAGAGCTCGCGTCCACACCTCGAAGTAGGAAGCTCTTCAAGCACAGCTTGCCGCTTATTCTTTTTGAGGGCCCAAGCTCGGCTAAGGTTGAGAAGGCATGTCAAAGGGATATTTAGCGCCTTAAGGACCAAATAATGTCTCTCACTAAGCGAGATTATCTTTTTGGCTCTTATTCTTCTTTTTTGTAGCACTCCATCTTATTAAATAAGAGAGTATTTGTATCACTTTTATAACTTTGATATGAATAATAAAAGTGATTATTTTTTCCTTGTCTCGCCTTTATTTTTTCTTTGTGTTTGAAAATCAAAAGGACTAGAGTGATCGAATTGTGATTGCTAGAGGTAACAGTTAACTTAGTATTTGTTAGATAACTCTATTGGAAGAGTTTGAAATCAAAAGAAAAATACTGTCAGAGGTGTGATATTAACATGATAGGGATTTGTTTTGCATGCTAGAGTATGATATTAACTTAGCCCTAGAGAGATGTAATATTAACTAGAGATTTTTTCCCGCTGAAATTGACATGACTACTGTTAGAGGTGTAATGTTAATTTAACAGTAATATATACCAGAGGTGTGATATTAACTCAGTGATATATGCCAGAGGGGTTATATTAACTTAGCATTTGAAGTGGTGTAGTTTTAATCATAGGTCCCGTTTTTATTTTGCTTGAGAAAATAGAAAGATTCAGTGTCATAGGTATAATGTTAATTTGACAGTGAGATGAGTGCTAGAGGGGTGATATTAAACTTAGCACTGCAAATCTCATTTTCTTTGAGAAAATCAAGAAAATGTCTGCCATAGGTGTGCTATTAACTTAGTAGGTAAATGTTTTGTAGCTTAGGCAAATTTGGTCAGAGGTGTACTGTCAAGTTGATTGGAATTGATTTTGCGATTTGAGCAATGTTTGGTCAGAGGTGTCGCGTGAACTTGACCGAAATTGGTTTTGCGATTTGAGGTATGTTTAGTAGACCTGTTATGCTATTGAATAGAATTGACAAGTTGGAGTTATACTCGCTGGGGATATATTGAAAGTTTTAATGTCAGAGGTATAATGTTAACATGACAGGGTAAATCTGCAATCATTTCGTTGGGAAGATAAATACAGTTTGTAGTCCTACCATTCCATGAAAGGGAATTGGTAAGAGATTCTTGTAGGTATAGGTGGGGTCAGGTCCCCTTAGGATTTTTAGCAAATCCTTGGATATCAACAGATTTGGTATGACTTTATCAATTGCTGTTTGAATTGGGCCAGCCATGTTATTCCTCTCAGCATGATGAGTTGTCAATGATTTTTCTTTGGGTTTAAAAGCTGACAGTTTCCTCTATCCTTAGCCATTGAAGGCGTTAGATTGTTGCATTACTGTAAGTAATATAATGTATCTTCTGGGTTTCTGCTCCACCGAATCTCACTGGGGATTAAGGAATAAATATGAACCTCTAGGGGATTTGTTCTAAAGATTATCATTCCCCATGAAATCTTCTCTGATCCTCATTCGATCACCACATGCTGATATGAACGTGGAAACACTGAAAAAGTTCTACAAAGATGTGTCACGAATCTTCTTTAATGTGTTCAGCTTGATAAGTCATCAGATAAACTCATTCAATCCACCATGGTAACCAATTGATCACCATTTCACGATATAAATATGGAAACAGTGGAAAGGTTTTATAAAAATACATCATGAACCTTCTTCAATGAGTTTGGTTTGATAGCCATCAGATAAACTCAATCAATCCACCATCTAACTATTTGGATGCCTTATCATTCTTTCGAGCGATCAAACAGGAGAAGACATGCCACTATTACATATGAAAAAGTTAGGCTAGATAAGCCATTCTTCTGAATCAAGAGGAATAATCAGGAAGAAGAATGCCTAAAACTGTTATTTAGGCATGCTCGACTTCAAAATATGACCTATTCTTCTAAATTGAAGATTGGTGCAGGTCTATATACTAAAGAAGAGTGACAAAAATAAAAAATTTGACATTTTACCTTTGTTTTTCTTCAATGTTTACATCATGCATCATAATGTCACCTATATTCGGTCGGCTCAGTGTCGATCGACCATGATGTGATCCGTTAAATGAGAAAGCTTTTCTTTGACGCTCTTCCAAGCATCTTGGATCTCAACTCTTAACCTCTGAATGATCAGGGTGGAGCTTCGATCAGAGATGTAGAGTTAACTTGATCGTGAGAAGAGTGATAAAGTTAAAACTAAAGTTTCTAACTTTGTCGTTTCTTTAATATCGACATCATACATAATAATGTCAGTGATGTTTGGTCGGTTTGGCGTCAATCAGTCATGATGTGATTCATTGAATGAGGAAGCATTTCTTTGATGCTTTTTCAAGCATCTTAGTTCTCAAACCCTAATCCATCTGAATGATCAGGGTGGAGCTTCAATCAGAGGTGTAGTGTTAACTTGACCTAGAGAAGAGTGATAAGTTAAAACTGAAGTTTCAAACTTTGTCATTCCTTCAATATAGGCATCATGCATTATAACGTCAGTAATGTTTGGTCAGTTCGGTGTCGATTGATGGTGATGTGATTTGTTGAATGAGAAAGCTTTTCTTTGGTGCTTTCCCAAGCATCTGGGATCTCAAACTCTAATCCATCGAATGATCAGGGTGCAGCTTTGATGAGAGGTGTAGTGTAAACTTGACCTGGAGAAGAGTAACAGAGTTAAAACTGAAGCATAATCAGACATAGTACTTCTTCAAGAAGCCATTGATTAGCATAATGAGTGTGTCACCATCTAGATTTATAAGGCGATAAACTCTGTTTGAGTAGACCATTTCTACTACATAGGGTCCTTCCCACTTAGGCTAGAATTTGCCTTTGGTCTTGTGTGTCATGACCAGTGGTCATCTGAAAGCTAAGATAAGATCACCTTTCTTGAAAATTTGTTCCTTAGATTTCTTGTTGAGGGCTTTTGGGACTCAAGCTTGGTAGAGCTTGATCTGTTGTTGAGCTTAGAGTCATTTATCATCTAAAGTTTCCAACTCTTGGAGGTGTAACCGATGCTTGCCTCATCTTTCATCTCTATTCCCAGGGTAATACGCAGAGATGAAATCTGAATCTCCAATGGCAGTATGGCTTCACATCCATATACCAAGAAAATGGCGTAGCCTTTATTGGGATTCTCACCATTGCGCAGTATGCCCAGAGGCATTCACCTAGTTTTTTCGTCCCAGTCACGTTGATTTTTTAAGACAAACTTCTTGATAAGCTCGTCGATGGTCTTGTTTAATGCTTCTGCAAGGCCAATGGCACCTGGATAGTATACCGTTGAAGACATACCCTAGATTCTGAATTTATTACAGAATATCTGAAATGCCTGGCTGTCTAACTGGGGTCCATTATCATGGATGATTCATCATGCCATGCCAAAATGATATAGGATGTGATGCTTGATGAACTTGACCATGTCGTACGTCTTTACTTCCTTCAGAGGGATAGCTTCAGCATATTTTGTAAAGTAATCGGTTATTGCTAGAATAAACTAATGTTCTTTAGATGTTGGAGGGGTGATGGGTCCGATGATGTCATTCCCACATCTCAAATGGCCATGAAGAAGACGTTGGGTGATTATGTCCCGGTGCTTGATGGATGAAGTCATCGTGGATCTGACAGGCGTGACACCGCTTAGCTTAGGAGACGGCATCATAAATCGTTTTTAGTTAGTAGTAGCCAAGTCTTGAAAGTCGATCTCCAAGTTTGGGTCTAGGTTTGTGAGTTTCACACATATCATCATGAGCTTCCCTGAGGGCTTCATGTGCCTCTTTTTGTGAAAATCAGGGAAGCAGGATCCCATCATACGATCTATAATATAGTTCTTGTGATCACATTGTAGTAGAATCAAGGTGCTTTCCTTATGATGGCAACTGCCTCCTTGGAATCATCGGGTAATATGTCATATAAGACATAGTCGATGAATGAGAATCACCAATCCCTAAGTTTCAGACATGTTAAGATTTCAAGAACTTCTTTGACTTTAAGGCTTCACTCTGGTGTCTGATTATCTTCAAGGCCGAACCTTAGATAGTACAAGTCATGGCCGTAAACGCGTACTTTCTCTGTTGCTCCTGCTGGAAGAGCCAATAAAGCCACAAGGGGAGCCAATACATCTGCATGTGCATTTTGTTGTCGAGATACATGATTGATGTAGAAGCTTTTGAACTTCTCTGCCATGTTGATAGCACACTGTGGTAGGGCACCAAGTCTTCATGTTAGACTTTGTACTCTCCACGAATCTGATTGACGATGAGTTTTGAATCACCGTATGCTTCGAGATGCTTGACGCCAATCTCTTCTGCAAGTTGCATTCCAATTAATGGAGCAGTGTACTTCACCACATTGTCGGAACACTGCTCAGCTAATAAGAATACAGGAGGAATCACATAGTTCTATGGAGATACAAGTTCTACCCCACTCCTACTATGATGTTTCCTCTAGGACCCATTCTTGATGCGCCATCAAAGAATAATTGCCAGACATATTCTTCGAAAGATGTTTGGATCATGCAAACCTAACAATCTCATCTGAGAGATCATCATAAAGTTTGGTTGTTCTTGGATCTGGATGTTCAGTGATTGAAACGGAAAAATAATAAAAAAGAGTTTAGAAAATCTTAGTCTCGTTTCAACGTAACCGTGTAGCAAGGGCTATACGGGTCGATCCACATGAAAGGATGTGATGGAAGCTTTTTGAAATGATTTTCTCTAAAATTGGCTTAAAAAAAAGCTATTGATTGTTAGAATTTAGATTTAATCAAGCAAAAGAATTATAATTTACTAATCATCTACCACAACTAAAGTATTAGTCTAAAAGAGTGAACATCATATTGAATGAAGAATTTTCTACCCTAGGGTATTGATTGAGAAACAAGAAAGATGAATAAGAATGTTGGAACCCTAAATAGTGTGCACTAATAAAAATTAAACTAAAGTTCATCTTAATTTCAAAGCATAGTATAAGAAAAGTCCACTTAAAATTATACTATCAAAGTTTTTAAATATGAACCATGGATAACCATTTAAAAAGTGCAACCCAAATTAGTTAAACTTAATTATTGATTCATCTTCAAGAATGCTAATTTAATCCTAAGGTTTCTAACAAGCATAGAGTCAATCAGTTCATCTTTTAAACTAAATTAGGGTTGATCGAGAGATTAGCAAACTATAATGTTTAATTAGTTATTTATATTTTTATTTTTATTTACAATTTTTATTTTGAATAAGAAAAGTTGCATTAAAATTAAAAGAAGAAAAAACAAATAAGCTAAAGCAGAAACTAAATTGAATTGCAAAGAAGAGAAAAAAGAATAAAGAACCTTTTTATTGGATGTCACCGGCCAATTATAAAGCTCTTCTGCTTCTTTCACAATCTTCTTCTCCAAATAAAAAAACAAAAAATACAAGAAAATTCGGAAAGAAAGAGGATCTAAAGGAAATCCCAGACTTTTGCTTCTAATATCCCCCTCTCTGTTGCTCTGTAGGGGTATTTATAGAAGATTTAAGACGTAGAGTCCTAATACAACTCTCCCATGAAAATGCGTTGCCAGATCTACCCAAACGGTCGCGAAAACGTGGCTATGTGTGGCTAACGGCAACACGCTTTCTCGCGTGGCCTCCTCTGGTCCGTCTGTCTTGGCGCCTCCTCTTGTATTCTACATTCTGATCATTGATCTTGAGAATTCGGGATAACTTGGGAAGCAAGTATCAAAAATCTGAATTTGAAAAGGATTTGGTCCTTTATCTTTATCTTCAAGCCTTTCTTTATCTTTATGTTATAGTGCAAGCAACCGGGTTCAAGGAGAAGTTCACATCTGATGAGGATAAGGTTCCATCTTATTCTATCCTTCTTCTCCTCTTGATTTGAATAGCAGTTAGCAGTCCTACTTTATCCTTCCTCCTCCGCCCCTAGAGTTTAAATTAATAATTTAAAATCCAAGTTTAGATTAGGTTAGATAAGATAGAACTTCCAAATTACTAAAATAAATCATGCACGTGGGCTTGTGGGCTTTTGGGCTTCAATTGAACTTCATTTATTTATTCTTTAATTACTCAAGGGCTGCACAACGTTAAAAAATAAAATATTACATAGCAGTGCTTTGTAAGAGAATAAGTAGGAAAATATGATGATAAATATGATGATAAATATGCACTTTTGACTACATATCACACCCCCACACTTATCTTTTGCTCGTCCTTGAGTAAAAATAAAAGGAAGAATGAAAAGAAAATAAAAACTAACCTATCCTAACTCACTTTCGTAGGAATCACGGTTGCACTTAGCACATGCAACAAGCTGTTAAACCTCTAGGTTACCCCTAGAGGATGAGAATGGTCTTATGAGGGTTTTCAGTGGATTACACCCACAAAATTCATAAAAGAAGAAAATGTTAGTGATTAATTTTTTTATTTTGAAAAAAGAAGAGAAATATTTGAAATATGTTTGAAGAAACTAAGCAATCTATAAGTTTTAGGATTATCATTTTTATTCATTTTTAAACTTAGTTTCTATATAGTAATTTGTTATCAATTTTAGGTAAGGATTAAAATTGAATTTTTAGATAGTCTCTTTTGTTACCCTAAGTCATATGCATCCTTGTGAATGTGAATCTTCACTAGGGATTCTTTAACTTGGACTCCCATGCCTCTTTATTATTATTTTTTCTTTTATATATATATATATTATTTTTTAATAATATGTATAACTCATCTAATTTTCTTTTGTATAAGTGTCAAGTATTCTTGCGGCCCTCATACCAAACTAATTGACTATTAGATGTGTTAGTGCCTATATAGATAGTATTTCTTAGTTTTCTTAGGCTTTCTAATTCACCCATGTAGCAAGCCTAAGGTCGGTGGCTCCCAAACCGGTCAGTTTTAGGGCACCGGGTGAGAAAAACCCCACAAGCTTAAGGAATCGAGTAAATTAGGCCACAAAACTAAGGACTTTATTCATAAAATCGCCTTTAGGCATTAATACTTATGCTTCTTGAGGCACACGTCTCCAGCTTAATTAGTGAATTTTTTATTTATATTATTATATATTTTTTTTATAAGGCACAAGAGTCTTTGTCTTAAATCCTAGATGTGTAAGTGTATTAGGTATGCACATTTTGTTAAGGTAAAATCAAGACTAATTACTTATTCAATTTTTCCTCCAATACCCAAAAATCTAACAATTTATTTTATTTTGACCAAGGTTTTAGAAATCCTAATCATGATTTTCCTAATTCTTAAAATTAACTTGGATTTCTTTCAAAAGATAAGTTAAAATATTGTTTCCTTTTTCATATATATATATATATTTGTTAGGTTAATATTAACCTAAAGTTAGTAAGTTATCATTATATTAGTTTGGTTAGTAAATAATTTTTTTCTTTTTCTTTTTAGAAATAAAAAGAAAATTTTTGTTATGTTAATAACTTAATGTTAGTGAGTTATGTTAACAGCAACCTACAGTTAGTCAATAATAAATATATTTTTTATTTTTTATTTTATTATTTATTTATTTTTTAAAAAAAGTTAAGCGTTACTACCCTCCCCACACTTATCTCATGCATTGTCCCCAATGTATGCATGTATGTATAAATGCATGAAATGAACTGGCAGAGAGGTAGAGTTACAGATATATTGGATGAAAAAGACCCATGGCTGTGTCTGCTTCTGGCATTGATTCCAAAAACGGTTTCAAACGTTGACCATTTACCTTGAATTCATTTCCATTCTTAGGGTCGTATATCTCTATGGCTCTATGTGGAAGCACAGTCTTAACAATGAAAGGCCCTATCCATCTTGATTTCAACTTTCCTGAAAAAAGGTAAGTATAGAATTATAGAGTAAGACTTTTGTCCTTGGACAAAAGTTTTTCTCATGATGAACTTATTATGAAAATCCTTAACCCTATCTTTTATAATCTTTGCATTGTCATACACCTCGTTCCTTAACTCCTCAAATTCAAAAATTTGCAATTTTCGAAGTGCACCAGCCTTATCTAGATCAAAATTCAGCTGCTTAATTGCCCATAGGGCTTGGTGCTCTAACTCAACAGGAAGGTGGCAAGCTTTTTCAAAGACTAACCTATAAGGAGACATTCCTAGAATTGTTTTAAAGGCGATTCTATATGCCCATAAGGCATCCACCAATTTGGTGGACCAGTTCTTCCTATTTTGATTCACAGTTTTCTCTAAGATAAGCTTAACTTGCTTATTTGAGACTTTTACCTTCCACTGGTTTGAGGATGGTAAGGTGTGGATAACTTGTGTGTTATGACATATTTTCGTATAAGAGCTTCAAAAGTTCTATTGCAAAAATGTGTACCATTATCACTAATTATGGCATGAGGGGTTCTAAAGTGTGAAAAGATGTTTTCTTTCAAGAATTTGACAATAACTTTGTTGTCATTTGTCTTGCAAGGGATGGCTTCAACCCATTTGGATACGTAATCTACAGCCAACATGATGTATTGGTTCCCAAATAAATTAGGAAGGGTCCCATAAAATCAATGCCCCAAACATCAAAGAGTTCTACTTCTAGAATTGGGTTTAGGGGCATCATATTACTTTTAGAAATCCTTCCTATCATTTGGCATCTTGTGCAAAATTTGCAAAAGTCAAATTTGTCTTTAAACAAAGTGGGCCAATAGAAGCCACGCTGTAGTACCTTTTCGGCTGTTTTGCGAAGACCAAAGTGTCCACCACAAGCAAATTAGTGACAAAAGGCTAGAACACTTCTGGTTTTCTCTTCGGGAACACATCTCCTAATTATTTGGTTGCTACAATATTTGAAGAATAAGGGTCGTCCCACGTGAAATATCGGACTTGAGATAAGAACCGGTATCTATCCTCTTTTGACCAACTAGATGGGTTTGGTTTGTGACTAAGTAATTAACTATGTCGGCAAACCATGGTTCCGTATAGATGGCTAAAAGTTGTTCCTCGAGGAAGTTATCATTGATGGGTAGTTCGTCAGAAGGTGCATTTGGCACACGAGAGAGATGGTCAGCGATGACATTTTCGACACCCTTTTTATCTCAAATTTTGAGATTAAATTATTGGAGGAGGAGGATCCAACGAATGAGTCGGGCCTGCGTATCCTTTTTGAGCATTAGGTATCGAAGTGTAGAATGGTCAGTGAATATCGTGGTTTTGGTCCCAAGTAGGTATGGGCGAAAGTTCTCTAATGCGAACACTACTGCCAAGAATTCTTTTTCGGTTGTAGTATAGTTCACTTGGGCATCATTAAGTGTCCTACTTGAATAATAGATCACGTGCTGCTTGTTATCTTTGCGTTTTCTTAAGACAGCGCCTATAGCAAAATCAGAAGAATCATACATGATCTCAAAGGGTTTCGACCAGTCCGGAGGTGACATGATAGGTGCAGAGATAAGTTCCAATTTTAGCTTCGCCCATACGCTACAACACTTGTCGTCAAAGATGAAGGGCACGTCTTTGGCCAAAGGTTTGTAAGGGGTCTAGCAATTTTGTAAAAATCCCTAATGAACTTACGGTAAAACCCGGCTTGTCCTAAAAAAGAACGAATGTCTTTCACGCATAGTGGAATTGTAAGTTTGGCTATGATCTCTACCTTAGCCTTATCCACTTTGATCCCTTTCCTAGATATCTCATGACTGATCGGGGTAAACCGCACAAGAAAAGTATATGTTTTGAAATTAAGATTTAAATTGTGTGTGCTTTGACTTCCTCGATACTTCCATTATAACATAAGGGCTAAAATTAGTCGAATCTACAGCGACGGGAGGCGATAGAAGCTTTATCGATTGATTTACGTGTGTGTTAAAATTTTTCAATGATTGAAAGAATGAAAAGAAAGGAAAACAAAGAATGGAAAAGAGAAGTACGGTGAAACACAAAGAAGTGGGAAATATAGAAGAAATAGTTTTGTGGTTTTTGTTTGTATATTTAAAATAAAGTGAAAAAGAAAGAAAACTCATGGCTACTAACTAATAATGACTCCACTAACATGCTAACCTCTTAGTAATAGTTGCCTCACATGTATCATTCGCCATCACTAATCCTTAATTCAAGAGCTTTACAAAGCATGGCTCATATGTTAACTTTCACATCCAAATTCAACCAACAAGTGTAAGCTACACTTAAGTCATCCAAGCAAGCATGAAATAAAGTAATTTTATCTTGTTAGAGATTTAGATGTTAGAGTGTTAGATCTATCATCATGAGCCATCAATGGCTCTTGCAAGAGCAAGACCAAGTAGAGGCTATTGATTCATGTGGATTATTAAATAAGAAATTAGACTAGTTAGTGGTTAGTAGTTAGTTGCCATGAGAGAAAATATTAGCTAAAAAGAGTTAGAGAAGAAAACAAAGATAAGTTAAGAGAGTACCTTTCTTAGATTGTTACCTTCTATTACAAGTACTCTTGCTTCCCAATCATGTACCACTCTCTCTCCTATTACTAGATCTACAAGAAATAGAAAATACAAAGAAGAAAGAAGAAGAACACTAAGCTAAACTATCCTAAACTACAAAATGGAGACGAAACTACCCTAAAACATTGCATATCTCCTGCTCTGAAAAACCCTAAGGAGTATTTATAGGCACTAGGGGAAAGGGGGGCCAGGGGTAACCCTGACCCAATGTACGGGCGCGGCCGTCCCTGTACAGTCGCGAAAACGCGGCCTAGGCCACATTTTCGTGTCTCTTCTAGAGTCGCGCACTGTCCCGTCTGTCCCCTGTCGGTTGCAGGTCCTGATTTCTGGAAATTGGCCCCTGATTTTGATAAAACAGCCCTCCAAAGTCAATGGCTATTCATGTAGGCTTTAATCACCAATTAAATGGTGATTTAAGGTCTTCTTCTTCATTTCATGCCATTAATCTAGAAACATGAAGAGAGGTATTATTAGTAGAATTTAATATTAAATAAATTTGAAGATGTGGCATGAAATACGCAGTTTGAGAGACTAATCACACCCCCACACTTATCTTCTGCTCATTTCGAGCAAACAAAAAACTAACTAAGAAGAATATTACACCACTTTTGCATGTGACGTAATTGCACTGAGCAAGTGCAGCAAGCCGTTAAACATTTAGATTTCCCTAGAAGAGGAGTTTTGTCTCCTGAGGGTTTTCAGCGGATTACACCTACAAAATCCATAAAGAAAGAAATCAATGTCAGTATTTTTAAAAACCAATTTGAAATAAAAAAAGTGTTGAAGTATTTTTACAAAAATATAAGTGATCCAAGGTCAGAGGTTAACCAGAAATTATTCTTCCTTAAACTAAGTCGAAATGAAAAAATTTTATTATAAATTAAATGTAAGAGTTTAAAATTGAATTGATTCTTTGATCTTTCATAAAACTCTTAGAAAAATATGCACTTTGTGAACTGTGAAGATTTCTAGGATATCGACTCAAACTTTCATGTTTATTTTTGTATATTTATATTTTTCTCTTTTTCCTTCCATTAGTATTCTTAGGCTTTCTTATTTACCCGTGTAGTGAGCCTTTAGCCGGTCACTGTCAAACCAGATGATCTTAGGACACCAGATGAGAAAACATCCCTCGAACTTAAGGACTCGAGTAAACAAGGCCACAAAATTAAAGGGGATTACTTTTATTTTTGTTCACCATTTTAAGTGTGAATAATCATGCTTCCTGAGGCATAATTACCCAACTTCAATAAGTGATTTTTTTATCATTATATATATATATTTTTTAATATAATTTTTATGGCATTTTCAGTCTTTGTTTCAATCTCAAAAATTATGTAAGTCTGAAGTGCATGAATCTAAGGCAAAAAATTTTGGATCAAATTATCTTTCCAATCTTACTTTCTTATCCTAAAATTTAAATAAGATCTATTATTTTAGCGTCGCTTAAAAATTCATATTTTAGGTCTTCCTAATTCCTAAGATAATCTTATTATCTTGAAAATAAATCAAAACTATTTCCCTTATGTCAAAAAGTTTGTAAAAAGAAAAGAAAAGAGTTTTTATACAAAAGAAAATTTAAAAAGTTTCTAAAATAAGTGTAAAAGAAAAAAAATTTAAAACAATATGTTAGTAAACCCCCCCACACTTATCTCATGCATTGTCCTCAATGCATCGTGAATGCGTATATACATGAAACAAATAGGAAGGGAAGGAAAATTACCTCATGGTGGTGGCTCCGTTGTGGTCTGATTGAGCCAAGCGTTGCTACCCAATCGAGATAATATGGAATTCATAGGAACCCACTAGTGATCTCTCTAATACGACCCAGTAGAAGAATGATTGAGTGAATGGTCTTATTTAGAAATTTATCCCCATCTAATTTCCAATTTTAAAAAATAATTACTGAGTCATTTACTTTAACATTCTTGTCCAACAATGAAGTGTGATTTTGGAAGAAGATTGATTTGGACTCAAATGGGACAGAAGTAAAAATTGATACCGACTCGGAAATTTGACTCAGATCAAGTCGAGAGTCAATAATAAGAGTCAAAATTAGTTCAAAAATAGGGTTCAAATCAAAGAATTGATGTTCACACACTTTTCCTATCAATGAAGTGTGATCATAAGATATTGATGACTCAATTTCACGGTGTACTGGTATAGGATTCAATGTTGACTCCGAAACATAGAAAAATCTGGTAAAGATACTGGAGTCATTATTGAATTAAAAAGTGAAATGGAACTACCAACTTGAGGTAAGGATCACTTTCAAGCTCAAGTTCAATTTCAAAAAATTATAACTTGTCAAAATGTCAATGTAGCTTTCAAGATTTTAGGCAAGTTCAAATGGATGTAATGAAATTGAATCGTGATTTTTGTCCACGGAAGGAATGTGAATGGGTGAAAATGATCGATTCAAGTTCAAGAAGTATGGGAATCAAAACTGGTTCAAGAACGTCACTTAGTTCAGGTAACACTACAAGAGTCGATATTAATTCAAGGAATGGACTGAATCGCTACTTGAAGCTCAAGTTCACATTCATATTCAAGTTCAATTTTAGGAAATGGATAACTTGCCAAAGTATCAGGAATGGTTGTTATCAAGTTCAGATTGGTATGATGAAATTGAAGCTGGATTTTTAAAATGACAAGATTCTTAAGTCATATGAACATCTGATGGACATGGGAGCTTATTTATATTTTGTATTATTCACTCGGTCTCTTGTACGAATTCCATAGTTTTTTCCTACAATGATTTTTCTTTAATTGGTTCTGAAAAGAACTATATGAATTTTGAAAATTTTGTGGACATGATGAGGCCATCATGTTTTCAAATTGTTTTTGGGTCTCTATCGCTTCTTCCAAAGTCCTTTGCAATGATGATTTTTCTTCAATTAGTGGTTCAAGAAAAGGAGGATATGAAGTAAAATCAGGGAATGAATATTGTGAAAATTATAGACAATGTGATTAAAATTTGACTCGGGGGAGGTGAATCCCCATTGACTCTGTGAAGAGTTGAAACTATTTTGAAATTATAGTTATAGGATTGGGGAAAATGGGTCATATTGAGTCGAATAATCCCAACCCGGCATATATGATTGGTTCATGTTGTACATAGCCGGGTCAGAGTTATCCGAGTCAAATGAGGTCAGGGCGAAATATGGATTCATATTCGGATTGAAAAAATTATTGTTGTTAAAATTCATTTCACAATTTACGAAAAAGAAAACAAAACAAACAAACAAAGAAAAATAAAAAGAAACAAGCCTATGTTAGGGTTGACTTAGACCTAGACGACTCCTAACTAGTTAGACTATCCACGGAGGGTATACTGTCAGAATCTAACAACGAGTTAATCAGCCAGGCAAGGGTAGATCAGTGGGAGGTATCCGTGCCAGAGCAACAGGCCTAATTATGCCAACTACTATTCTTCAAGGTTTCGTCTCTCAATCCCCACCTTAGACACCGATTTGACAAGAGTCAACTTCTAGCAACTCCCCTTTAGGTCAATCTCCTAAATGAGTCCGAGATGTCTGTTGGCTCAGAGGCCTTTCACTCTAATTTTGATGATGATTAACTCATGTAGTTATGTTTACTAATAATCTTGTGATGTTTAGTTTTAGATCTTTAGCCAAGATATTAGTAGGTGACTAGCTTCAACAAAAGTGTTTTGGAGCTTCTCACATGGTGATTCAAGAGCCCGAGCATCAGGATCATATATAGCACTCGTTGGAGTCAAGCTCGGTGATCACGGTTTGGACCAAGTCGGCTTGAAGACGGCGTTCGTCAAGAAGACTTCG